>JAULCD010494163.1:0-14758 GCA_032361085.1 Calliostoma canaliculatum | reverse complement strand
CTGGGCTAGTCCTTGCCCCTTGCAAGGACTAGCCTAGAAACGTCTTGCTTTACAATTAAAGAAGTTGTAATCCATAATATATTTGTGTTTAAGAAACGTCATTTAAGAAACTTGTAATTGTAATGTATGCGACCTTCCTGTGTTGACACTGCACCGTTAACAGTGTTAGTATATTGACCGAAATGTCGCATACTTTGCAATTAGAGTGAGTGAGAGAGTGAGGGTTTAACGCCATTTTCATTAATTTTCAGTTACAACATGTGGCAGGGTTTTCGGCAGGAGGAAAGTCTGTATCACCTATGTGGATATGTGATTCAGTAAAACGTGCGAGCTTTAGCTGGTACCTGCAGACCAAGAGTGTTGCTGTGCATTGCAATATGCGCTCACTGTATGTTGAAATGTTTTTCACCATAAATTATAACGGAGAGCCCCGGACTCAGAGAGCGGGATTCAAACCTCGGACCTCTTGATCCAAAGTTCAACACGCTAACCACTGCAAAAAATTTATCAATAGAATAGTTTTCTTTTTTAAACAAAATTAGTTTCGTTTTAGCACCAAATTTGTAATAGTTGTTTGGGGTTTTAGTGTGTTTGCAATGGTGTGTAATGGTATAGTGTGAACAGACATAAACAAATAACATATTGTACATCAACAAACTACTCGTCTTATGGAATGACAAAAATGTTTTGGAGTCATTGCCTGGCCAACATTTTGCAGCATGATGTAAAATATTAATATGTTAAGGAAAGCAATGCCAAATATAGGTATACAAAATTAGCCATAGTCGTAAGCTTTGTATACATAAACTTAAAGAAAATTAATAATTTTAGTCACAATTTAGCTCCAGGTGAGCTTCGTTGTAGCGGATTGCATTAGTCAAATAAACGATTTACACTCAACTATATGCTATATTTGCATTGTGCTATGAGGTAAAAATACGGAAGTACACACACACACACACACACACACACTTAGAACTACGTACATAGCTGAGCAAGCAAGTGACAAGGACCTCTTTCATAAAGCTCAATGTTTGTATAAGACGCATTTTCACCAGTAATTGACAATAACAGGCTTACGACTGTCGTAGTTGAGAGATGGTTTTGGAACCGGTGAACGTGCTACAAAGTGAGTGTGTAATTCAATGACAAGATACGGGGCAGATTTGAAACAATTCGTGTTAAATGTATATGATTTCGTTTTTTGTGTGCTGCTCCTCTTACAATTTGTCCTCCCTTCGTGTCATGTACACATTTGTAAACATTATTACATGATCGTTTACTCCTGATGTGTTGAAAATAAAATAGCAGATTCTGTTAAGAATAGGGTATTCATGGCCAAATAACAAAATGATTTTAGATACGCTATTCCTGATTTTTGAATAATTTGCCAATTTATCGTCATCATTTGGTGTCAAACTGACTATACACCAGATCCAGGGTTTGAAACGCACCAGGGGGCTCTTTGTGATTCTCTGTGTTGAAAACCTTTCAACATACAGTGTGACAGAGTGCAATCTTTTAACCCAGCAACATTTTTGGTTAGTAGGTACCGGCAGACGCTTGCATGTTTTATTGCTTCGCATAATAAAATTAGCGTTTCTCCTGGGATAAACCTTGTCACTTCGAGGTTAACTAGAACACATTTACAACGTCATCAAACCACTCAGTGACTCAATCCCTCATTCCTTTATATTGTCATGGTAGAGTTTACAGCTAATTACAGTGAACCTATTTAGTGTTTTCGTATTGTAACAGATTGTTGTCCTGTTTGTTTCGAAACCTGTTTATCGTGTGAACTAGCATTTTCAGTTTTTTAGGGATATTTAGACGTGATGATACATAGTTACGGATTTTTAATTGCAAACTTCTAGTTCGTTAGTTCACGACGTTTTTGGGACATATGCTTGCAATTTTATCAGGTGATGACGGAGCAAGCTAGCATATGTCCCGAGACGTCGGGAAAGTACAAACTAGAGGTTGAAAAAAATACTGAACAATAGCACGTCCAGGCTCAGTAACTATAAAAAAAAACCATCTGGTAATGTAATATATTAGCGTTTTCAACAGGCTTACGCAATCACAAATGACGAGGATCAAATTAAAGAATGGCCCATGACAATATAACACACACAAATTGAATTTACACTGTTCATTACAAGATGTTAATTTCTGTTACAAGTCAGTTATACACGCCGTATAGATGCCTTTGTCTCATCAGCTGTCAACACCAATGACGTTATTACATTGTACGGGAGAGTAGCTTAACCTCCTCTACGATAATCAACAGATAAATGACACTGTATTTAATAACCTTTCTCTGGAAAGTAGCCAGTGTCCTATTCAAGAACTTGTAACAAACACGTTACATTTAGATTCTAGTTATACTTACCAGAGTCTGTCACTATTGCTATCGGGTGTTCTATTTTAGCCTGGGTTGCCTTTCACAAAAGCGATAATGATTTATAGTTGCAATCTGAATCCATGAAACGTTTGAAAACGAGAAGAAATTCGGTTAATGATGTCGTGGCTGACGTCAAGTATATATCACATTATTTCATGAATATTACGTTTCACTGTACTTTAATTGACTAAAAGAAAACTAGAACAAATGTTTAGACTTATTTAGCTGTTCCCATTGGTTTAATGAGATTTTATATTGAAATATAATCAAACCAATGGAAAACCGCTGAATTTTTTTTAAATAAAATGAGAAACATGTATGTGCAGTTGATCAATGCAAAAGTCATTGCACAGTGCGATCTGGTTTCTGTTAGGGCCCCGTTTCTCAAAGCGATTTTAGGCTAAGTTGACCGTAAGTGATTTTTGAAACGATGTCTTGTGGAGTTCCTTCTTATCATACGACTGTCGTAGTGCAAAAATCAATTTGAAACCGGTGCCGAAGCCATAAGCCAATGTTATATTTTCGCTTAGCTTGAGATCGCTCTAAGGAGAAGGATCCTAATAGTCCTAAGTTATTTGTTTCCTCGTATCAAGTCACTGGGTGTATTAAACAAGTGAAACTTACAGATGTGTGTGTAAACTAGAGTTTAGAGCCACGCACCATAAATGCCAATACGCCTACACATAATTAGAAAACATTTAACAAATTTGCACCTCCTGTGGAGCTTGAGATTGAGCAAATACCAACATATTTCAAAGCAAAAAGAATATATCGGCAACTGCACATAAATTTAGGAAATTTAGTTGAAATCTGTTTACAAGTTCCTGAAAGCAGAAAGGGTGTGACTTGAGGAATATTTTTTGACCTCACTTAATCTACTTAATCACCTGGATGAGTTAACCAGGGTCCTGTTTCTCAAAGCGATCTTAAGCTAAGTTGATCGTAAGTGGTGAAATATAAAATTGGCTTACGACTGTCGTAGTGCAGATATATATTTTAAACCGGTGTCATTTGGTACTTATTCGAAATTGATCTCTGGTCTACGACTATCGTAAGCCTATATTAAGACTCCACAAGACACACATCCCTAATTCAAACCAATACAATATAAGTACATTTTCCAACCTTTTCGAGACATGGTTGTCAGTAAGAATGACACGAATGTGATACATATGTCTGTTTTTACTGAATGAGCACTATGGCTGATCGTTTAGTTCATTATCATAATTATTGTGTGATCTCCTAACACATTATGTTATTCAAATGTCTAAAACACTACACATATCAGTACAGTACAAATGCCCGTCGTGTGCAGATGAGTACAACCTACATTAAACAGGGATTATTGTGAGGGGGGACAGGTTGTTGCTGGCACGTCCCTAAGTTCTAGTTGTGTATGAGAATTCACTAAAACACCCCTCGCATAGTGAACCCTTCCCAAATACATGAGAAGTATTCAAACACATGAATAGCGATGGTGACCTACATCTAATACCTTTGTTTACTCTTAGCTTCACGTACAGGCCACATATTGCTTAGGTCACCATAGGCGAATGCGCGGCGTTGTTCTATTTATAGCATCTCATAATACAGTTAGATTCAGCTTTGTTTACTCTGGCTTTACCCTGTGTACGTCTATCGTACAGGCCACATATTGCTTAGGTCAGCAGAGGCGAATGCGCGGCGTTGTTCTGTTTGTAGCATCTCATAATACAGTTAGATGCATAGCTATACTGTTTTAAGACTTTCATACTTCAAAAACTTAGTATTGATATGACATTTTTACACACAACTCTTAAGACCGTTGACCTGTTGCTAAAGCTTAAGTCAATAGCCTGTAGTTGAGGTAATGTCTATAGATAGCATCGGGTATTGCACAACAGTTTGTAATTTGTAGACTGTGCTGTGACGTCACACTCTTTGACTCCTTAAACTCCTGATGTTGAACTCTCATAGTTCCTACTACTACGAGCAAAACACCGTTACTGGATAAAAATCACCATAAACCCCCCCAGGCGAATAGCGTGACATAAATGGTTTGTGTTTTACAGCATATGAACACGTGTTGTAACGGGCTGAGATTTGTACCTGTGTAAAGTAAGACTACGATACGGGTCTCATACTGAGCAATTACCTGTGTGAAGTAAGGCTACGATACTGAACATTTACCTGGAGAACACTGATAATGACCATCAAAGATGTAAGTATGTACTTATGTAGCTTGTATGTAGATACACGTGTGCAGATTCATCTTTCTCTCTCAACATCCAATCCCAATTTTACCTGTTTGAAGTAAGGCTACAATACATGCCTCATCGTTTAATAATTAATTACAGAATACTGACAGTCACAATTACAAATGTCAAGATCGCTGTAAACTGTGTTCTTTCAAGGAAAAAAATATTTGTTTCCCTTTGGAAAGTGCATGAAGTTTACAACGATTTTTACATGTGCTAGATCAATACACGCGTGGTTCAATAATTTCTTTAACCAAGCATGTCATTATATGTGCCATCTGTTGACGGCCTAATACTAAACCAATAAAACAGATTTTTAAATAACTACGTCATTCAGCTGAACATATAAAATCAAGATAATTTTTTAGCTGCGCCTGTCTATATTTAGCCCTGACCTCAGTGAGTGAGTGAGTGAGTTATTGTTTAACGCCGCTTGTGCAATATTACAGCCATTAGCGGCGAGACAGTTTAAGTGTTTATAAATTTAGTTAAAGCTTCAAAGAGGCTGAAGGTTTGATATTACAGTTTTAAGTGTAACAATTTAGATAATAAACAGTGCTATGGAAAAATATTATCTGACTTTTTCGTCATGTCAACCAGACTGGCCAGACACCCCACCATCAGAGAAGCAGACGACCGAGAGTGCGACCCCTGCAGAGGACCGGCATCTGCACACACTACATCTGGTTCATCCCCATGGCGTCAACAACGGCGACGGCGTTGGGCCACGACATCATCAAGAACAGTCACCATACGACTTTGGGCTGCCAGTATCCGGGCTTATCGACCATTCCATGGGATAACCTTGACCACTGCACATCGCATCAACCATCTTTATTTGGCAGAAAGATTGAGACGCTGGCAACATCGTGAATGGTCAAGAATCATCTTCACTGATGAAAGTTGATTCAACCTTTTCCAAGCTGATGGCGGCATTTGCGGAGACCAAAAGAGAGACTTGGTCGGTACTCGCCACACCCTGACAGTCCAGAGATATAGGGACCAAGTGTTGCAGCCGGTGGTGGTCACTTTATGCAGAGGCAATGGCAGGGGTTGATTCTTCAACAAGATAACGCCAGACCCCACACCACCAGGCTCACTATGGACTTCCGTGACTGTCAGACAATTCAGCTTTTGCCTTGGCGGTCACACTCCCCTGACTTATCACCCATTGAGCACCTGTGGGACTATCTCGGCAGACAGTTGCAACGTCGTGCACAGCCACCAATCTCCATATCGCAGCTGGAACAGGCTCTACGAGAGGAGTGGTAGCGGATCCCTAATGACGTCATCTGACGGCTGATCTTTTCCATGAGAAGGCGTGTCCTGGCCTGTATCAACTTAAATGGGGGTCGTATGAGGTACTGAAACCACTCGCATAGCCTTCATACCTGGGACTGTCATCATTCCTACAAGTGTGAATATTGATTTTCTACCCCATATGGACATAAGTGTTACCAGAACATTTTCATGTGGAAACAAATCTCTCAATTTATTCTAAACACGTTTGAAAATGACTCAGCAATAAAATTAAACATTAGAATCTTATTACAGTTTGTCCTGTCATCTGTCACTGTCAAAATATAGGGGTGTGTACGTTCTTGTGTACTTCCGTTTAGTTCGTACACTATTTTATACAATTTGTGACTGATAAACTGAAACACATAACAAAATATGAAAGACAATTATAAAGTGACAACACTTGGCTAATAGCTTTTGTTTTAAATTGCTAAAGTCGTTGTAAAATGTGTACTTTCCAAAACAGTTCACAAGAATTTTGGCATTCGCAAACCGAACCCATTTGCCCTGTAGCAGTACCTTCGGGTAGAAGTTCGGATCATGATCAGATTCACCAGGGCTTGATAGGGAGCCTATCCCTACGTTCGGAGAGCCATCTGTGCACAGGACGATTTCGGACGAGGGTTCCTCACTGACTATCCCAGCACACAAAGCCAGGGCTGGACCCAAGGCTGTGCATCCTTCGGTATGCAGGTTCTTAACAGCACTTATCAGATCACTAAAACAATAACATGGCATTTCAGTTATTTTAGAACGTTTAAAACTTTAAAATTATGTTGTTTTTTGTAAACTGGGCAAGTGGTTTCGGTTTACCACTAATAAAACTATTGTAACGTGTTCACTTTTTAATGATTTTGGCATCTGTGAGTGAGTGAGTGAGTGAGTTATTGTTTAACGCCGCTTGGCCAATATTACAGCCATTAGCGGCGAAACAATTTAAGTATTTAGAAATTTAGTTATAAATAGAATGTTGACAATTTTTATAAAGATGCTGAAGGTTTGAATTTAAAGTTTGAAGTTTGAAGTTTGAAGTTTGAAAATGTACATAATTAACAGTGCAACGGAAATGTTTAAAACTATGTATAAATTATATCTTGTTTAAATTGTTAATTTCTTTAAGAAATTTGTTACACCACTAATGTCGCTAAAAAGATGATTAAAGTTTTGTGATTTATAAAAAAAAGATCCCTAATTTGATCAGTGTCCAAACATTCCAGAAGAATGTGCTTGATTGTAAGAAGACCCTGGCAGGAAATGCAGATTGGACGATCTTCACCTTTTAGAAGGTAACAATCAGTATAATGAGAGTAACCAATACGACAACGTCGCAGGACAGCAGCTTCATGGCGGGGAAATTGAGAAAGATAATTATGACCAAGAACAGACTTGATTTCTTAGAATTTGTTATGTTTTTGTTGGTCCCAGCGGGACTTCCAACGCTGCTTAATATAAGTTCAAATGGCCTGTTTGCTTCTGTATGAGGAGTGAGTGAGTGAGTTATTGTTTTACGCCGTTTGGGCAATATTGCAGCCATTAAAGGCGATCTGTATGAGGAACTTTAGTAGATGAAATATGATAAAAGTTTAAGGCGGATTTAGCTGCTGTATTGGCTTTGCTGTTGCCTTTGATGCCCATGTGGCTTGGCAACCAAGCAAAAGACGATGTCGTATTGGGCAAGACAAAGTGATTCATGAATAGTTAAAATATCCCTCACAAGGAGATGATCTGATTTACAGTTTTTAAATGCCTGAGGGCATGATAGTGAATCTGAGAAAATAATGTATTTTAATGTCATTACGTCCAGGGGTATCTATCTTGAAACACACTACCACTATTACACGCCATATATCTACACTATCATTACGTCTAGGGGTGTTTATCTTGAAACACACTACCACTATTACACGTCATATATATACACTGTCATTACGTCCAGGGGTATTTATTTTGAAACACACTCCCACTATTACACGTCATATATCTACACTGTCATTATGTCCAGGGGTATCTATCTTGAAACACACTACCACTATTACACGTCATATATCTACACTGTCATTATGTCCAGGGGTATCTATCTTGAAACACGCTACCACTATTACACGTCATATATCTACACTGCCATTACGTCCAGGGATATCTATCTTAAAACACGCTACCACTATTACACGCCATATATCTACACTGTCATTACATCCAGGTGTATCTATCTTGAAACACGCTACCACTATTACACGTCATATATCTACACTGTCATTACATCCAGGTGTATCTATCTTGAAACACACTACCACTATTACACGCCATATATCTACACTGTCATTATGTCTAGGGGTATCTATCTTGAAACACACTACCACTATTACACGCCATATATCTACACTGTCATTATGTCCAGGGGTATTTATCTTGAAACACACCACCACTATTACACGCCGTATATCTACACTGCCATTACGTCCAGGGGTATTTATCTTGAAACACACTACCACTATTACACGCAATATATATACACTGCCATTACGTCCAGGGGTATCTATCTTGACCAAACATGGATTTACACTATTTTCTGATGTTGATGTTTTACATTTACCTAACAATTAAAAGTCCTTCTTAACCTGTTAGTTAACTCGATTATGTGTATAAAGGGACTCCTGCACTGAACATCGTCCACCAGATTAAAATATAGTCTATAGTCTGTTTTTCATTTGCCAGTATTTTCGTAGTCATATTTCCTCTTCTAAAGTTTGATTTTATGTGCACTAATAAATACCAGACCCGCTTATTTAGGTTATTCCACAGTCATGGTGCCGGACTATTTGTCCACATTCCTTCACCAAATGCTAGCACCAACAAATGTATTTTGTGGTTGTAAGTTAAAACCAAAAGTACATATCAAATGTGATTCAGGACTTTATCATTTATTGTAAACTCTAAATATATCTATTTTTTTATAAATCAAGTGTAACTCAATGTTCACACACACTTAACTCGTTTTACTTGAGTAGTGAATGTAATATAAAAAAAACCAAAATGTTACTTGTAGGAATCCTGCAGTTGACGAAACCGAAACTCTTTCGCCATGTTCTGCCCATCCTGGAATAGCTCCTCAAAATTGTAGTGATTCTCGCTATGTGACTCGTCACCAATGAGCTCGGCAACCGACCCACCCACGACCAGCATTATCTTCTTGTCTGGATATTTAAGCTTGTCCTGCTCTAGCTGTCTGCAAACACAAACACAAAGGTACAACTCATACCAGGACATTAAGGTGTCTCGATCTTACGATGGCTTTGCTACAGGTCTCTTTAAGTGTTGGGCTCAGATGTGACTAAAATTGATCTTAGCTGACGATGTATTTAGGGAACTGGCCACAGGTGTGTCGTCTGTTGTTAGTAGAACAGTTATGTACTACCTAGTATCACACCATGTACAACGGCTTAATTGAGAGATGTAATAGTACTCTCAAGACAACGTTGAAGAGGTTACGCTCAGAGCATCCACACAATTAGGACAGGTATCTTCAAGCCTGTTTCAAATTGTTTTTCTTTGGAAAATACAGTTTACAACGAGTTTTTGTATTTCTAAACCAAATCCATTAACCCAGTGACATGGTTTACGATGTCGTAAAGTTATGACGTCTTTGTGAAACGAGGGCCAGGAGTTAAAGAGGTATAGGAATCACTACAATACCAAAGTCGGGCCTAGAAATTGACTCCAGGCTTCTTTCTATCAGTCAGAATAAACTGCTACGACAGTGTAAGGGTTCATTTGGCGTTGGCAGTTGTTGTGTCAGATTTGGGGATAAGTTATGCCAATTTGTTTAAAAGGTATATAAAAGAGAAACACAAGTATGTAGTGTTGAGGTGTTTCACATCAAAGCTAGTCTACCCTAGTGTGTAGACGTAGGCATGATTGATGTAATTGATATGGTACATAAAGGCTCTGACACACCCATCCTGGGTTACCGCAGGGGATCCACGCTCGCTACCACTGACGCTATATACCCCTGGGTTTAATCAAAGGGTTTCTGCCGATTTGAAAGTTGCGTCATCGTTGATATTATCCAATCAAACGCTTAGCACAGCAAACCGCGTGCTCAAATGAGAATCGTTCTTTTAAATTTGAAATTCACATCACGCACAAAGCTATTGTTATTGGCAAGAGTTACGTCCCTTGAACTTGAACGATAGGAATGACGTGTCATTTCATTGGACAGCTATTTTTATCAACACGTAATTCAAATCGGCATGAACCCTTTGATTAAACCCAGGGGATTGTAGCGTCAGTGGTAGCGAGCGTGGATCCCTGCGGTAACCCAGGATGCTACTACAGCTGAAAACCTATTTCATCTTATCAAACCTTAAAGTGCTGAGCACAGCATTTGCTCATTTTAGTGTCCAAATTACTGATACAGGCTGTTAAAAACCTATCCTGTGGTAATTTGTCTAATAGAGCTCCTGCAGGAGCTCTTTTAAACAAATCATCACAGGATATGTTTTTAACAGCATAAGGTGGTCACAGTTTTAAAACTGATTGAAGTCAACTCAGCACTTTAAGGATTAATTAACGTCTCCAGGTAACAGCGAGTTATACGGTCGTTTACGTTTTTGTTTCCACGGAAACAATATATACAGTATTTTACCTAATGAATAAATAGAGTCAGCTGGTATATTTCATTTAAGGCATAAACAATGCACATATATCAGAAGATTTTAAATTCAGTATCAGCATGCATTTGTGTGAGTTATTATATTAGTTAGCTGTCTTTAAAAAATCGATTATATTTGATTGAATACTTTGTATTACTAGCCTCCTTCCTGATTCCCTACGTCATCATGTTGGTACTAGCTGGTCTACCTGTCTTCTTCTTTGAACTCGCTCTGGGTCAGTTTGCGTCTGAAGGACCCATCACCGTGTGGAAGGTCAGCCCCATATTCACAGGTAAGTCGGGTTTTGCTTAACTCATTTGTGTTTAACCAACTTTCTTCCCTATTTCCTTAAGACATTTAGAGATAAAGTGTGTGAGTAACGAAAACAATAATAGCAATAGAGAGAATTATTTTGTCGCAGTATAGTCCTTTTTTGTATTTCTGTGAATATACAATTCGTAATTGAAATAGTTTTAGTAATATTTTTAAAGTATTAAAATAAACCATACCTATGTTAATATGTTGATAAAACTGTGACGGTTCCTTCAATAAACCTTTAAGTGCTGAATTCAATTTAGTAACCTTAAAAAAGTGATCATTACCTCATTGCACAGTTACAACTGTGACTATAACCCCATTGCGCTAATATAAACTGTGACTATAACCCCATTGCGCTAATTTAAACTGTGAATATAATCCCATTGCACTAATATAAACTGTGACTATAACCCCATTGCACTAATATAAACTGTGACTATAATCCCATTGCACTAATATAAACTGTGACCATAAACCCATTGCAATAATATAAACTGTGACCAGAACCCCATTGCGCTAATATAAACTGTGACCATAACCCCATTTCGCTAATATAAACTGTGACCATAACCCCATAGCTCTTATATAAACTGTGACCATAACCCCATTGCGCTAATATAAACTGTGACTATAACCCCATTGCGCTAATATAATCTGTGACTATAACCCCATTGCGCTAATATAATCTGTGACTATAATCCCATTGCGCTAATATAAACTGTGACCATAACCCTATTGCGCATATATAAACTGTGACTATAATCCCAGTTAGTTAAAACTGTGACCATAAACCCATTGCGCATGTAAAACTGTGACTATAACCCCATTGCGCTGTTAAAACCGTGACCATAACTCTATTGCGCTATTAAAACCCCTTTGCACCATTAAAACTGTTACCATACACCTATTACACGATTAAAAATGTTACTATAAACCAATTGCACTATTAAAACTGTTACTATAAACCCATTGCACTTTCAAACCTGTTACTATAAACCATTTGCACCATTAAAACTGTTACTATAAACCTATTGTACTATCAAAACTGTGACTATAAACCAATTGCATTTTTAAAACTGTGACTACACCCCAATTGGGCTGTTATAACACTTGACCAGTGGTTTCGATTTACAAACGACAAATGATTGTTTGTCTTTGGAAAGTGTACAGTTTACAACAATTTTAGCATATTTTGTAAACATAACGCATTGTTCCACTGATGCTAGTACATCGACAGTTTAATTAGTTTAAAAGTAATTATGAGAGCGTTTTGGAACAAAATATGCTTTACAGTGTAGACGTTTGCCGTTGTAGATTTTAAATGCACCAGCACTCCGGACAGAGTTAAACAACATGTTATTTTATTTTGTAGGTGTTGGCTACGCTATGGTGATTACAAGCGTCGTTGTCTCCATCTACTACAACGTCATCATCATGTACGCCATCTACTACATGTTCGTCAGCTTCGTCAGCCTCGATGACAAACTGCCTTGGGAAACGTGCAACAACACGTTCAACACCATCAATTGTCGCCGGGAACCTTTCACCCAACTTAAACTTGATGACGAGGCATTTAATATGAAGACTCTATATGGTCAGTTATGTGAGAGCCAACTGGTTTTAGTAGGACTTTAAGCTTGGCTGTTAAAAACATATCCTGTGCTAATTTGTTTAAAAGAGCTCCGAAGGTAGCTCTTTTAAACAAATTATCACATGATAGGTTTCCAATAGACTATTGTGGACATTGAAACAAACAAATGAGCGTAGTTTGGTTGCAAATGCCTCAATTAGCTGCAATTTCCACAGGGAAAAATAGGTTCTTCACAATTTTCAACTACATGTATTTGGACATGTGTCAATAAAATGCATTGGCCTATTGTTAGAAAAATTGTTAGTATGTTTAATGACTCTTTCAAACAAAAAATATCTTTTTAGTGGTAACATTGTTCCAAAAGGAAGATCTATCAGAAATGTGTTTGTGTAATATACAAGTTTATAACCTTGAGCTTCATGATGAGTAGGCTGACAAATAATAATATAAAAAAATAGTTGCCTAAAATTGGAACATGGACTCAATAGATTATTTTATATTGATGTAAGAGAAAAGACTAATTTGAAGCTAATAATAAACACACTTTAGTATAACCCACTGTTACTATCCGTATACCGAAGGTTAACTGCAAGTCCCACAGTGCCGGTAAATTTGGTTTGAACATATTAAGGTGTTGATGATAATTGCATTTGTCAATGAACAATTTATTTTTTAAAACTTTTCATTGATTTCTGTATTAATAAATGTTGGTGTATGGTTTATAACTTCTTAGTTACTGAGTAGCGACAGTTCGATGTAGATGAACATGACTTGCTTGATAACGGTGTGAGAATCTACATCGAAACGTGGCTACTGAGCAAACAATAAGTTGTAAACCTTATTTACATTTATCATCAACCAAACATCCTAATGCCCTGAAACAAAATTTAAGTATATTCCAACGACTAAGTAGTATATATGCGTCAATGTCAGCAACTTAGAAGTGTCGCCAATCCGACAACTGAAAGTATTCTATTTTACAGCGGAAAAGTTCAACAAGTCCTGTGTGGCAACAATGGTGGCCAACGTTAGTGCTAAGTACGACCTGTCGGAACTGACCTTTGACACTTTGAACTCAACCCTCTTGACCTCCGACAACTTTGGCGATTGCAAGAAAATATGGACGACTTCCGCCTCGGAATATTGGTCGTAAGACACTAAACACTTTAAACACATTCGCACTAGTCTAATGCTTTTAGTTGACAAATTTTAATATTGTTGTTGATAGTGCACTTTCTAGTGTCAAATTTACTTTTGTTGTGTGCTGTTTTAAGCTGGAACGCAGCATTTAAAGATATTTTAGGAGCAAATAAACGTTCCATCACTCTCGCCAAATATGTAATAACTAAAGTCATATACAAGAAATACACAAGGAAAAGTGTACGAAGCTTCTAGTTGTTTAAACATGTCATCCAATGAACTTATAAAGTATCGTCTTAGTCAAGGGAGACAACTAGGCTTTAAAATTAAGTTGTCTCCCTTATATCAGTTGGTTTTTTATAAAGTTAGTGTGATACACCATTTTAATAAGGAACAGAGTATAATTGAAAATCAACTTTTTAGTATGTGTGATCACTGGAAAGAAATGTATATACATTTATTCAACAGATTCTAATTGGTTTGATGAGATTAGGGAAATCTCATCAAACCTATGGGAATTCGCTCAAAAAATTGTATATACAAATTTTATAGTGGATATTTTTGTTGTTGACCTTTTTTCAAAATAACTGAATTTACATTTCATTATAACTCTTTGTCAGTTTACGTGACACTAACTCAAACTGAATCTCTTTTTCTTTGTAATTAAAAAAATTGACATTTCATCTAAATCAGTTTGAATTTACGACTGTTTGAAATGTGATAGATATTGTATTACCCACTATTCATAATTAAACTGAATTTGTACTTTTAAAAAAATACTTTTAACAAATATTTTCATCAAAACTGTTATCCACACTGACCTAACCATTCGGTTTACAAGAACCTTAACCCTTACCGTGCGGTTGACGGAAATATCCGGGTCAGGCGAGTAGCCTGACCTGGATATTTTCAGGAGCCGCACGGTAAGGGTTAAGCCTTTAGAAAATGCACAGTTTACAACGAATTTAAAGTTCAATCCTAATTCATAAGCAAACTTATGGTGGCCGAGAGGGGCCATCGCAATATCGCGTTCTATAACCCACGCGATATGCATGGCGATATGGCGATATGGCGATATAGCGATATGGCGATATGGCGATAAGACGACACGACATGG
>JAULCD010493117.1:0-14776 GCA_032361085.1 Calliostoma canaliculatum | reverse complement strand
ACATATTCTGTAGACATATCTACGAAGTTGTGGCAAGGGTGTTTGTTTAATTGCTTTTAAGGTAATAACAAGATATTGGTTTGTTTTCTTTAAAATGTTGGAAAATGAAAATTAATCACAATAGCATCAATTTAACTATTCATCAACTGTCTTCAAAATAAGAAAAGATGTGAAACGATGCTGCAGGACATTCAAATAGCAAAGTAAACAAGATGTTTTTTGTTCATTGGTCCAAACCTATTTGACTGAAATACAGGGCCCCGTTTTACAAAGGCGTCATAACTTTACGACGTCCTAAACCATATAACTCGGTTAATTGATTTGGTCTACAAATGCAAAAAAAATGTTTGTAAACTGTGCACTTTCCAAATAAAAACTTATTTTTCTTTGGAAAGTGCACAGTTTACAACCATTTTTTGCATTTGTAGACCAAATCCATTAACTTAGTGATATGATTTAGGCCGTCGTAAAGTTATGACGTCTTTGTTAAATGATTAAGTGGTGTGTCGTTTTCGTATTAGGTGGTTTCTGACTGTTTCAGAAAACTGAAATAAGCGCACAACACTAAAAAAGAAGAATCTGGTTTGTGGGACTATTGTCGAACCCTGTCCTCAATGAAAACGTTTTCAACACAGAGACTGACACTAAGACCATGAGCCCGATTCAAACCAACACCAGTCGGTCCCATTCAACTTGATAACCATTGTTCTAATTCATTCACGAGAAGTAGAAGAACCTTAGCTTCAGACACGCTCTACAATAAACCCTTTCTGGATCCTCAGATAAATGTGTGATACCTTAAAAAGTCTGTTTTGTGTAATAACATGGCTAAGTAACCACGCGTTTCTTGTCTAGACACTATTATTTGGTTGAGACAACACACGTAAATACTTCTATCTGTTAGAAAGTCCTATTCTGCATTATGTTTGTCGTCTTGGTGAACCTAGCCCCTGTTTTCCAAAGCGATCGTAGTGTAAAAATGATCGTAAGTTGTTGTTTTTTTCTTCAAAACTCAACAATGTCCTGTGAAGTTGTTTCTTATCATAGGCCTGCGGCTCTCTTTGCTCAGAAACTGTTTTGGAAACGGTGCCGAAAGGCACCGATTCTAAAGTGATCTCTGCACTACAACAGTTGTAAACCAATGTCATAAGATCGTTTTGAGGAACGGGGCCTTTGGGCCTCATTTCACTTTTGAGGTTACGAGCGCACAGACCCAATGGCTTTATATACACTTGTTCAATGGCTTTATACACACTTGTTCAAAGGATTGGGTTTTAAAATGCTAAAGTCTTGTAAAAAACACCATTTTGGCATTTGTCAGCTTTTGGCATTTGGTAATCAGACCCATTGGCTTGAAATGGTTTATAAAATTGTACCCTGACTATAGCTTTTTAAAACAGTAAAAAAAGCTAATGACAAATTAAGCTCAGAAATACATTCAGTCGAACTTATAACTTAACAGTAACATCCTAAACATTAAACAATAAACATTAAACGTGATGCATTTTTATTTTTAAAAAAGACTCAAAACTGCGTTCACCTTGAACGAGTTAAAAACTATTCATGATGATTTATTCAAACAAATCATCACAGAATAGCTTGTAAAGCGTTTAGTGGCCACTTTGTTTAGCAGTGAAATTAAAATATGATGTTTGCATCTTAGTCACCATTTTAACACTACATTTTATGCATTAAAATAGCCACACCCTGAAAATGAAAAATTCTGTTTGATATAAAAACAAACAACCTAATATCGAGCTGTTCTATTTCATATTTGTACTTTTGTACACAATTATATCAAAAATATTTCAACCAACACAAAGCTCAGATCAAAAATTTTATGTTTGTTATAACGATTTCAATTGAATTGTTAATTTGTTTGCGTCTTCAATACTTTCAGTAAATGTTTATGTGTATAATTAAACAGTGTCCCATGAGAGAACTAAGAACAGAAACCAAACCAACGATGTCCTGTGAGGCCAAAAATAAAAATTACTTTGGTTCCGATTAGCCGACCGTGCCTACAATACAGGTGCCGACCCTAACTTTGTTTTATTATCATAATGAAAACAAACCACCCAAACCTTGTATCATCAACTGCATCCGGAAACCTGAGCACAACATTTACTAATTGTTTTCAAATTTCAACTTATACAGGCTGTTGAAAACCTACCCTGTGGTAATTTGTGTAAAAGAGAACCTATACAGGAGCTCTTTTAAACAAATTATCACAGGATATGTTTCCAACAGCACATGGTGGTCACAGTTTTAAGACTGTCTGAAATCCACTCAGGTTAAAATTTGAAGAAATCAAGACAAAATAATTTAATAAAAAAAAATAAAAAAATCCCGACCGACCTACCTTAAATTTTACAGACATGTAATCGGAACCACAACATTTATTGTTTTGGCCTTGTGTATATCTCTCTTTTAACATGTTCTGTGTTTGTATCATGTCCCTGGACACATTTTGGATTTAAGGGACGAACCCGACAGGTAACAATGATGTCACGGCTCCAAGAACCACGTTCAGTTGATTACATGTAGTTACCTGTAACATAGACACTTCAATTGTACCATCCACTTGAGTGCGCCCCGATTTCATCTTGACCCCATTTACTTTCAGATATCATAATTCCATCAGTCTAATTATTATCCCGTTTTTTAAACTTTAGTTTCGTATAACAGTTACTCCAAGGCTTGAAGTGAATTTACTCATGTATACCATGACGTGCACCTCTCATATTGTTTCATTGCCGAGCGTCGAGTTACTAAAGTAGTTGCACCATTCCCCTTGTAGTCCACCACGTGACTCCCGTCATAGTGAGACTTACATAACGTACAGAGGGCCTGCATGTGCTTGTGACTGGAAACTGATGACGTCACTGTCCAATCGTAATGGCGCTGTAAACTGATGACGTCACTGCCCAAGTGTAATGGCGCTGTAAACTGATGACGTCACTGTTCAATTGTAATGCACTTTAACTGATGACGTCACTGCGTAGTAATGACGTTATTATTAAGAGCTATAGTTTTGGATTCATCGAAATGATGTCAAAAGTGTCAATTCTTTTCTTATAAACGTGTTAACAGACTGTAAATTGAAGACAGAAACTAATATAAAATGTTAATATTTGCAAATTTGCGTGTTTTCGTGAATCCAAAATACTATATTGTTCATAATACACCCATATATATTATCATATATTATCAAGATTTATTAAAAATTGACGCTGCTAATCTCTATTTATAAACTATTTCTCATTTCATTTAGAATCAATTCCTTTTAGTTGCGCATCTATAACCGTCTCTAAACCTACCCTACTGCTTCTCATTATAATTTCCGTAGATGTGTAGTCACTATGCGTTGCCCGCCCCTGACCTTGACCCCTAATGAAGAGCATATACACAATACGTCATTTAGATCAGAACATTTTTATCTAAGGTGTTCACCCTTCACTATTCATGCAGCCCCCGTCGACGCTGATGGCCGCGTCTAGCCGGACACCCCTCTCTGGAAGGCGTTTTCTGTCTCACTCCTCTCCCCGCTCCTATATTCCTGAATTTGATGACACTCCCGACGCTCCTGCTACCTCAGGACGCTCCCTCCCCACCTCCTACTTACAAGCCAGTGCTCCACCCAGACCAAATATAACCCCCACTGTCTCGAAATACTCAAAGATTCCCAGTGTAGGAAGAACTGCCAGTAGGATTAACTCTCTCAAATCAGCCTTTAATGATGGCTTGTCTAGTGTGTCGCCCGACCAGTCGTCTCGTCTACTGAGTGGGTATATACCCCGGAGAATGTTCCGGTCCAGCTCACCTTATGCCAGTGGAACGTCCTCCCCCATGTACAGATCCTCCTACTTGCATCAACACAGTCCTCTCCACAACACCTCATATCACAGCGGGGCAAACAGTCCCTCATATCAGCCATACACACAGTCAACATCTCTGCTGGGGGGATATGTGCCCCGGAGACTCGCGTACAGGGCAGGCAGTGGCTCCCCCTACCGGAGTGGAACAACATCCCCTATAGCGTCCTACAGAAAGACGCTAGAGAGGTCCAAGCTGCTGAGTGGTTACATCCCGTCAAGACTCGTCACGTCGCCCACAGTTTCCCCCTACGCCAGTGGCACACAGTCTCCCATCATCTACACAACGGGAGCATCGGCAGCTGCTGACAACTACGTCATTAACGACCCCGAATACCCAGACACATCCTATACGATCAGACGTAGGCCAAGAGTCTTGGGGACCAAGAGACGCGTTAGCAATTACATAGACAGACTGAGAAGCAGACGGACAGGGACACAGGGCTCTTCCAAGTACTGGCCGTATATCAATGTAGAGGACATAAACTCGGAGGTCGGAGATGTGATGAGTGACACTGACTCTCTGCCGGAGTACCGTGACGCAGTGACCCACTGGGACAGCGAGGGTGCAGTCGGGGGGTATGTAGACACGTATGACGACTATGACGACTATGGAGATAGTTTTCACGACAAGTACATGAAGGAACCGGACGAGTATGTACCATTTAAACCACGACGACGCCTGGAGTCTCCTGGAGTGCTGGAACTGTCACCCTTCGAGTCCACAGTGTGTGATCCCGACCTTCCGCTGGTGTCAAAAATACCCTACCTACCGACAGTCAGTGACAGTCTGAGTAAATCCACCGCGGGCAATGACTTGTACTTTAATTCCCTTGTGTCCTCATCAGCGGCCCGTGCAAGAAATACTTTTAAATCTAACGGTTGGCATGGATACGACAATGCCAGTCTAGTGCTGAGTGTGGAGGGGGATGTAGTGTCACCAAATACGGGAGGCAGATATGGCTTTAAGTACTACCACCCTCCAGTTCCACTTGTGGGCCGCGGCCTCAGCGATAGCCTCTTGAGCCTCCCCACACCATCCACGTCGGCTGTGGACTCCTTCTTTGGGACCTATTTGAACCGACTGCGCGACCTGAGGGCAGATGTCCGCAGCTCATTGGACAGTAGGAGTTTGACACGACCAGTGAGCTCTCCGTACAAAGAGATCGCGACGTACACACCTAGCAAGCCATCAGACAGCTTCCTCCCCTACACGTCCTATAGAAAACGCCTTCAGGGGGGAACAACACAAAGAGTTGACGTCATTGAGCTTCCGGTCAGCGAGCGTGTGTTGCCATCTGAGTCGCTGTCCTTGACCTTCCCTGACCTGGGGCATGACAAGACCAAAAGTGACGCCCCCTATAAGCTTACTGTTCTTGATAAGATCAAAATCAAGGTAACGTGTTTGTAGTGTAGTGAGCAGCCTGTGGACCCGCTCTGTCCCTTCTTGTCCCGGCTTCTTCACCCACTGTAGTGCTACTCCGGCTGTCTCTCATATTTGGTCTTGTGAATGACTCTGGCTGCTCGATGGATGTTCTGTTTTAAGCTAGCCTAGAGGAGCACTGCGCGTCTTCCATCCCATCACGTAGGTGTGTTGCTAATAGGACTAAATGTACCAACTAACTAGGATGAGTTGCCCCATATACTCACCCCCACTCACCCTAGATCGGCTGGTCACTACATGACGGTGGGTTGCCTGAATGCTAACTAGATAACAGATTCAAGTTAAGAACATGAAGGAACACCATTCAAATCACTATGACAAACGCTCCATCCGAACAAATTGTTCATAAATCGACACACGTCCTCTGTCCCCAGCTTGAGTAGGTTTAGAGTAGGTAGCGATTAGCAGCTGTTTGTTTCCTCCCTTGAACTCTGTGCCTCCCTTCCTCACAGGTATCCAGTGAGCCTCACACTGCCTCACCCAGAGCGTCCGCCGCTGTCACCAGAGTTACACGAAAACAACCGGCACCACCACCAATCCGAACACCCCTTCCGTACAGGAAAGAGGTAGCTAGATACCCATACGCCTACTTTGCTCCTACACGTGTCATAGTATTGGGAGCAGCCCGCACCCCCAGGCAGGGCGTCTATGTGGTGCCTGTAGGTGCCCGGGTGTATGGCCCCCCCTACGTTGAGGCGAAACATGAGCCCCGCTCCGAGAGTCCCCGGGTGGACGACTACCCACTTTTACCCTATCTGTACAGGAGACGGGCACTGCTTGCTGCCTACGAAAAAAATTATTCATGGCCAAAACACGCGCAAGCTCCTCCTCGCTATCGACCTCGTTATCTGAGATATGGTTATGCCTCTTATAGAAAACCAAGAAGAGCAAAGGTGATGATATCGTTTGGTTGTTCATTTGTTCATTCGTTCGCTATTCGTAATTGGCAAGCACATTTGAGTTATTGCTACTGTTCCTGTAGAGTTCCTTGGAACGTCAAAACCCGAGTAAATCATGTCAGAACCCTTGCTCTTTTTAAATGCTCAGCTTTCTTTGCAACAATAAACTGCTTTGGCTTTTGTTATTATTAATTACGATACGTTGGAATAACAAGTATTGGGCTTGTTGCCCCGTTTTGTCACTGCCTGTGCTAGCTAGGACAGGAACAGCAGCGACTAGCCTCACTGCCGCTCTCGTGATGCCACGTGGCACATACTGATTGGCTACACTGTTATTGTCCTTCATGTTCTTAATGTTACAAACTCTTTTCGGTGTTGCTAATGCTTGATCCTTTTCCAGTTCATTGGTTTCAGCAGTTTCTCTCTAGACCCAGCATGCCATTTTCAAGATGGCCGCCACTGTTCTTACTGATGCATGACGGGAATTAATAGAAAAATGGTGCATGGACATCAGGTGACAAGTCACGTGTGCATTTGAAGTACCTACTTTCGTGATGATCAGATAAACAATGTGGATACATCTGAAGACTAAACGTACACATGTCACGTGACTTGTCGGGTGATGGTTCAGTGTTTACTTACAGATGTATAACATGTCGTCAGTCTAGCACTATCTGTAGTTGCTGGGTTGCCTCACCCGCCTCATTCACTAACACGCCAAGGCCAGCCTCGTTCTCATTTTGCATCGGAATGAATCAACTGCACTTGTTACACGTTCTGTGTCGTCACGCTGGTTCATACTACACTAACTGAAATTAACTCGTAATTTAATTGATTTTAAAAAAAAATAACTGAAACCATTTTCAGTGCATAATTCTATAGATATAATTGTAATGATATTAGCTTTGCTAATTATGCTTTTCTGTTTAAAAGTAGCAGATTTTTAAGCGTATTATTTTAAATTTATTAGTGCAAATGCAATAATTAATATTTTTGCATATTCTATTTTGTTTGCTCGGGTGAGGCATACCCGTGTAGTCTGTGGGCCACAGAAAGCTGAGAAAACCTTTACACTATTTGCATTGGAAATATATATCAATCTAACATTAAAGTTGTTTTCGACTTTCCACGAATGTGAAACTACAAACTAGATAAAATTGATCTTGTAAAGATTATATTAAATGACAGTAAAACTCTAGTAATCTACAAACAAATGAAAATAATTGGTAATGTAACATGTTAATGATATTCACATAAGAAGGAAACATCAGAACACATTATTATGAGTAGAGTAACGCTTGGTCAGTGTGTCTGGTTTAAACATGTCAAAATCGTTGTAAACTGTGCACTAAAGCTAAAGTGCACAGTTTACAACGATTTTAACATTTGTAAACCGAACCGATGGATAAGCGTTATAACAGTTTGAGGATTTCGATACAGTTAATAGCTGATCAGTAAAGGAACAGGTTTTCTTCTCTGTCGTGACCCACACACCTTCCCGTGTATTTTCATTCATTTGCTTTTCATACAGGCGGCAATTGTTGCAAGCACGGTTGAAGTTGAGCCCAGGAGGAAGCGTCCACGCTCTAAGTTCGCCGCAGACAAACTGCGGGCAACCCGTCCAGTAGGCGAGGTAAAAACCCGTCCGTTTGTCCGTCACCACAGGACACGGATCATTGGTGGAAGCCTAGTCACGTGATGCATGCCTTTACTGCGATTGGTTCTGGGAACTGCCTGTGTTTCAATAATTTAAGGGAAACTTTATTACATTTGCACATTTACTATATATTCAATTTTCAAAATTGTAATCTGAGAAGTTTTTTTTAAATCTTCACAAAATTAAAAACCACCCCCCCCCCAAAAAAAAAAACCCTAAACAAAACAACAACAAAAAACACAAAAACACAACACAACAAAACAACAACAACAAACCCACACAAAAAACGATAACATTTACTTTTTTCTGTTTTAAACTCTCTTTCGACATACATGTATTTTGTTGTTTTTGCCAACTCTAAGATATCCCTCATTCGTTCTGTAATTTATAAGACTAAATATCTGTATGATACAAGACTTGCTATTTCAGCAGTATGTCCCCCCAACTATGACAGTCAGATCCAGCGAGCCGGTCTTCCATGTTGCTATGTATTCTCCCGACAAACGGATGACCCGAGCCCCAGCTTACTATCAGGTTCACTCACTGTATATACATCCAACCAAACCCTCATTCAACAAGCCCCTGGCCATTCAACAATCCTGTTTAAATCCAACCAAACCCTTATTCAACAAGCCCCTGGCCATTCAACCATCCTGTTTAAATCCAACCAAACCCTTATTCAACAAACCCCTGGCCATTCAACTATCCTGTTTAAATCCAACCAAATCCTTATTCAACGAGCCCCTGACCATTCAACCATCTTGTTTAAATCCAACCAAACCCTTATTCAACGAGCCCCTGACCATTCAACCATCCTGTTTAAATTCAACAAAACCCTTATTCAACGAGCCCCTGACCATTCAACTACCTTTACCATCCAGCCATGTTATGATAATTCAATTACTTTTTGATAAAACAACAAGCCATTCAACGTGATCATTTAATCAGTCGTTAAACTAGCTCCGTATTGTTCATCTAGTCCTGACCATTTACTTAACTTACTTCCCTCTCCTTCAACCAGCCTCTTATGATTCAATTAGCTTACTTCCGTCTCGTTAAACCAGCCTCTTATCATTTACTTAACTTACTTCCGTCTCCTTCAACCAGCCTCTTCTGATTCAATTAGCTTACTTCCGTCTCGTTCAACCAGCCTCTTATCATTTACTTAACTTACTTCCGTCTCCTTCAACCAGCCTTTTATCATTCAATTAGCTTACTTCCGTCTCGTTCAACCAGCCTCAGTAAACCAGCCCCTGGCTGATCAACTAACTCTGTATCCGACCAGACCCTCTGCATTCTTTCATCTTATTACCGGTTACTCTGACCCTTCAAGCAACTCTCAACACACCAATATAGTGTGTGTGCAATAACCCAATTCCGATACTTTCCAATTGAGAAGTAACACTTGTAACTTAACTGTACTTTTTAACGCTTTAAGCTCTGTTCACACACGTTTCATGGCTTGGTGTAATTCAGATGATTTATCTAGTTTTGTTTAAAAGATATTTTAGGAAAAAAGAATATGTATGTTTAAACCTTTGCCAAAATTTCACTAAACGGCCAAATAGAACTGAGCAACAGCACTGATATTGACTAGTTGAATGTTCTGCAGCCCACTGCTAGCTATAAGCCTCGGCAGTTTCCCTTGTCGTCCCCGAGACTGGGGAGAAGGAGCAAACGCTGCAAACTTAGACAGCGCTATAGCAAGGTATGTTGTTTAGACTCTCTGTACCCAGGGTGAGTTTGCCTACCAGATGTACGGAATGTGCCATCTTTCGTCACCCATGACCTGGATGTAAAGTCCTAACTTGCCTCCCCTGACCACAATCGTGACAAAACATCGCGTGTGTCTTGAGTCAGTCTGATGGAAAACATCGCGTGTGTCTTGAGTCAGTCTGATGGAAAACATCGCGTGTCTTGAGTCAGTCTGATGGAAAACATCGCGTGTCTTGAGTCAGTCTAATGGAAAACATCGCGTGTCTTGAGTCAGTCTGATGGAAAACATCGCGCATATCCCGGCCAATCTGGCGACACATCTCTGTGGCTCTGTCCCGTATGAACCCAGCACATCTCTTAAAACTTAACCCTCTGAGTGTCAAGCTGAACATTTGTAAATGTCGATGTTTAAATTAACAAATACCACATTATGTAATAGATTGTGTAAAAGAGCTCCGAGAGAAGCTCTTTTTAACAAATTAATACTGGATAGGTTATCAACAGCAATAGGTAGCCACAGTTCCAAGTTTAAAAAAAGTTTGGCACTCTAGGGGTTAAAGTGACCTATAATGGTCGTCGTATGCCCGTGTCCTACAAGACAGACCCTATCAACCACAGTTGAATCCATGCACCCGTGTCCTACAAGACAAACCCCATCAACCACAGTTGAATCCATGCACCCGTGTCCTACAAGACAAACCCCATCAACCACAGTTGAAACCATGTACCCTTCACAATTACAAAACCTGACCTTCTGTATAACTGCGCTGGCTCTTTATGTTCTCATGATGGTAATTCTGCTGCAAGGATAACTCAGAGGGCAATTTTAAGACCTCAACATTGAATACGATGTCCTATTTTTATCTGTCTACACAGATTTTACTGAACATAATGGCAGAAATGACAGATTCATTCTTAATTGTCTATTTTATTTAACAATATCGATTCTGACCTTCTAGAATAAATATATAGTAACATGGCATATTACATACTGTTTCATATAATAAAAGTATTAATAATATTTCCCCTTAAATTGTAAGGTTTTTACTTTTAACCAATCCACAGGCAGTTTCCAGTCAGTCGCATTAACCAGTACTTATATTACCCACAAACCAATCCTGTATTACCCTCTATCCTTCTATTACCTAAAAACTCTGTAATTAACTTCTGCTACCGGAAGCAGCACATACGCACCTATACGACTCTTTTACAGGAGAGCACGAGCCAGGATGTCAGAACTACCGGTCTTCATGCCCACAGGACCCCAGTGGTAAGTTGACCAAGCTCTTCACTTTGTCAGTTTGTAGTCGCTTACACACTCTTTTCACTGGTTCAGTTTACAAATGTCAAAATCGTTGTAAAATGTTAAGTTTCTAACAAAAAGACAGTTTGCAACACTTTTGGCATTTGTAAACCGAACCTATTTTCTTTGAAAATGTAACAGTTTAAAACAACTTGAACATTCGTAAATACTACACGTGTGTAGTACTGAAAACAAACTATAATGGTTATGCTGATTCAAGGCATCTGTAACGCAGATCTGTGTGTCTAGTATTCAAAACACATGATAGTAGTTATATTCATTCTAGGCATTTTGCAATAACTAGTTTTAAACACCAATTACATTTTTTTTGTACTGTGTAAATAGTTTTAAAAAATTACCAAAGTGTAATAAAGAGACAATAAATATTGTTTTGAAATGAAAAAAAAAACAACAACAAAAAACCGACCACCGTCTTCGAGGTCAGACAATGACCGCATGTTTCTAAAACACATGGCCCCATTTCAGGACTTCGATGAAACGTCAGGAATGGTGAGACAAACACACTGATCGTGTACGAGTTTCATTCCGGGTGACGTTGTTTCTATAGCAACCAGGCCCTTCTTTGTCTCCCCGGCCCCTCGTGAACCCAGACTACCGTCATAACACGTCTCTGACCACCCCGGAGTACGTCTCCTCCGTAGTGTCTCTGTACCTTCTCTGAAAGCCACACCTCTCTACCAAGTCATTGTATCACACACTATCCCTATACTTCCTCCATGGTCTCTTAATCCTTAGAATGCCTCAGTCAGACTTAAAACTGCGAACACCTTGTGCTGTAGAAAACATATTCTGTGATAATTTGTTTAAAAGAGCTCCAACAGGAGCTCTTTTAAACAAATTATCACAGCATATTTTTTCAACAGCCTTTGGAGTTTAGAGACTGAACCGAACAAATGTTCATCTTGGCACTTTAAGAGTTAGCCAACAATTTGAACCTCCCACGAACTATCCCGTTATTCCTCGCGAGATTCGTCTCCTTCCGGTGTCTAATACTTTAACATTTGACCTGTAATAAGCCACGCCCACTTCATGTCACGTGTTTTGAGGTGCATCCTAAACCAATGGGTGAGGCTCCAACTTTGGATTGTATTTTGACTGGCAAGCTATTTCTTTCAGCGCTCAAGGGCTGCGGTAGGTATCCATCACGCCTTCGCGCTCAAGCACCACCTAAAGCATCTTGGTTCATGGTGAAACTCAGAATGCACGGCGCGTAACAGGAAACCAAATAGATGAGCCATAGATTGATATCACAGATAATTCTTAAGCATAGACTTACTTTCCTGACATGAATAAAGAATATTTCAGGAAATGAAAATAGAATTTATTAATTTCCTTACAATTTTATTTTGATACGTCAACATCTTGAATAGTAACCGTTTCCATTGTGTTTAATGTGTTGATATTAATGAGTTCCTTTGTGACGCTGTTGACCAATGGTGAAGTTCAAAGGAAACCCGACCCGTGCATTCTGAGCATGCGCCTGGCGATGTTGCCCCGGACAGCACTGTTCTTCCGGTTCCTGTCGTTTTTACTTATATTGTGTTAATTGTCTGTCGCTTAGCAACG
This sequence comes from Calliostoma canaliculatum, assembly GCA_032361085.1. Classification (NCBI taxonomy): domain Eukaryota; kingdom Metazoa; phylum Mollusca; class Gastropoda; order Trochida; family Calliostomatidae; genus Calliostoma; species Calliostoma canaliculatum. The sequence continues at coordinate 2,295 of JAULCD010493117.1, read as the reverse complement.
CTCAATTTCTGGCGCTTTTTGTTGTTTATTTTAATACGGGTTATATTAGGGAAAAATTCAAACTTATTGCTGAACTATGATATTGCTTACAAGAATACAAAATTTTCTTCTGGTTTTTATTGTAATTCCTCCCCACAAGTCACAACTGTCACATATTTTGACGAGGAAGCTAGTCACTACAGTCTTATTGTTGCCAATGGTAGGGATCGGATGCAGACTTGAAACAGTACTTGTATTTAAATCAGCTTTAAGGTTAAGATATATTCTTTCCTTTATTTTGCGCTTTGCTTCAACTCTCCGATCTAAGAACTGCAGACTCAGTAGATCGTGGGTTTAGCCAAATATTACTCGATCACCTCAACATGAATACATTAATTTAATACTGTAATCTCCATGATGTCCATCCCTAGATCTGAAGCCCATTTCCAACTAAACCAATAAACACGACATGTCATTCTGTATTCACCTCATGTTAGGATAAATTAAAAAAACAAAACACCACGTGATGTGCAAAGTTAGATATGTTACAGCTAAAAAATAATACACGTCAAAATTGATCTTTCGAGTAATTTTGTCATTGTTTTGAATAAAATGAAATCACGTGATGTTTTGAAAGCCCAACAACTAAGAAATAACAATGCACGGAACATAGAACATTCGGAATAGTAATGTGTTTTCCTCCTCCCCCAGCCCCTCCCCTCAGACAGACGAGCTATTCGGGATGTGGATGGCTTCACCAAACCTAGGAATCTCCTCTCATGGCAGGTGCGTGCTCACTGGAAATGACGTCACAATATGTTTCACAATGTGCTCAAATTTCGTTCGGAGTGTGCATGGCCTCTAGTCATCTCTGTGAAATTGGGCTTCAGTCGGAACTACTCGTTCCTTTCCGTGATCTCTAACCGGAGTCACGGAACGACACGAGTGGTGACGAATGAGTTTAGCGCCAAAACGAGAGGAGAATGTATATGTTTTTTTGTTTTATTATTTTTTTCTATTTCTTTGCGTTATTTTACTTTATCACCTTTAAAGCACCGTCAGTTGCTACAACACTATATGCTGGCATCCTAGCAGCAAATTCATTCTGACAACATTTCTGAAGCACAAACATTTCGGGTTTAACCTACAACGGCGGCAACGTTTCGTTTGTATTTAATACCAACAACGCAAAAATGTCGTTTTGGGAAGAGTCGCATAAAAATTAGAATTCCAAACAAATCTTTACTTTTGGCACTACTCAGTTTCCACAGAGACGGGCTCATGTACAGACCAGTGTCCCCGTGTAACATGGAGCACGTCTCCTCCCGTCACTAACTACACACCCACACACTGGTGACACCTCCACCATTAAAAACAACATTAACACAGGAGTGATTTTCTACAGCTGTAAATAATACTTTGTGATTAATTAAAGTAAAACACAACAATAACGGTAGACATACAGTACAGTTGTAATACAGCAGCGCCTAATCCAAACTGTAACACTCGCGCCATGCTCTCTCTAACGGCTGGGTGCCAGGCAAAGCTTTGGACGTTCTAACACTCGAGTTATTATTCTATTAACAGTTTACGCTTTCATGTTTTGTTTTTTGCTTTTACTTGGGTATAAACGTGTACGACAACTGTCTGGATTGCTGCTGCCGGCACGCTGTGTTTCAGCCAGTGTCTGTTTGTCTCACAACCTTAGAGCTGCTTAACAAAGCTCTCGTAGATTTACGATGTCGTAATTCGTGTAACTGGGACAATGAACAAGGGGCCCGTTTTACGAAGACGTCATAACTTTACGACGTCCTAAATCATGTCACTAAGTTGATGGATACAAATGCAAAAAAAATGGTTGTAAAGTGTGCATTTTCCAAAGAAAAACTTGTTTGTTATTTTGAAAAGTGCACAGTTTACAACATTTTTGCATTTGTAGACCAAATCTATTAACTAGTGATATGGTTTAGGTCGTAAAGTTATGACGTCTTTGTAAAACGGGTCCTAGGTTTCGATTGCTGGGGTTTGTTGTAAACTGAGCTATTTCCAAAGAAAAAAGTTCTTTGTTGAAAGTGTACAGTTTATAACGAATATTTTGGCATTTGTAAACCTAACCCATTGGCTCAGTGAAAAGATTTCTGATGTCGTAAATTTACGATATCTTTGTGAAACGGCATCTTGGGTATTTATCGTTCATGTGAACATGGTTCGCTGGTTCATGTGAACATTGTTCGCTGGTTCATGTGAACATTGTTCGCTGGTTCATGTGAACATGGTTCGCTGGTTCATGTGAACATTGTTAGCTGGTTAATCTGA
>JAULCD010492072.1:0-14781 GCA_032361085.1 Calliostoma canaliculatum | reverse complement strand
GTTACCGCTTGTGTTCAAACCTGTCTTCAGGCCTGTGTTCAAGCCTGTGTTACCGCTTGTGTTCAAGTCAGTGTTACCGCTTGTGTTCAAACCTGTCTTCAGGCCTGTGTTCAAGCCTGTGTTACCGCTTGTGTTCAAGTCAGTGTTACAGCTTGTGTTCAAACCTGTCTTCAGGCCTGTGTTCAAGCCTGTGTTACCGCTTGTGTTCAAGCCAGTGTTACAGCTTGTGTTCAAACCTGTCTTCAGGCCTGTGTTCAAGTTTGTGTTCAAACCTGTCTTTAGGCCTGTGTTCAAGCCTGTGTTCAAACCTGTGTTCAGGCCTGTGTTCAAACCTGTCTTTAGGCCTGTGTTCAAGCCTGTGTTCAAACCTGTGTTCAGGCCTGTGTTCAAGCCTGTGTTACAGCTTGTGTTCAATCCTGTTATCAAGCCTGTGTTACAGCTTGTGTTCAATCCTGTGTTCAGGGCGGTATTTAAGCCTGTATTACAGCTTGTGTTTAAGGCTGTTTTCAGGCCTATATTAAAGTCTGTATTCAAGCATGTGTTACATCTTGTGTTCAATGTTGTGTTCAATCCTGTGTTTAGGCCTGTGTTCAACCTGTGTTACAACTTTTGTTTAAACCTGTGTTACAGCCTGTGTTTAGGCCTGTATTCAAGCCTGTGTTACAGTCTGTGTTTAAGCCTGTATTCAGGCTTGTGTTCAATCCTGTGTTTAGGCCTGTATAAAAGCCTGTGATCAAGTCTGTGTTCAATATGGTGTTCAAACCTATGTTTAACCCTGTGTTAATCCTTGTTTAATCTTGTGTTCAATCCTGTTGTCAATCCTGTTGTCAATCCTGTGTTACAGAATGTGTTTAATCCTTTGTTACAGAATGTGTTTAATCCTTTGTTACAGCATGTGTTTAGTCCTGTGTTACAGCATGTGTTTAATCCTGTGTTAATCCTTGTTTAGTCTTGTGTTCAATCCTGTTGTCAATCCTGTGTTACAGAATGTGTTTAAACCTTTGTTACAGCATGTGTTTAATCCTGTGTTTAATTTTTGTTAGTCTCGTTTTCAATCTGTTTTCAAGCCTTTGTTTAATCATGGTTAAATTATGTGTTTAATCTTGTGTTTAATCGTGGTTTAATCTTGTGTTTAACCCTGTGTTTAATAATGGCTTAATCTTGTGTTTAATCCTATTTTCAAGTCTGGGTCTAATCCTGTATGTTGATGCTGTGTTCAATCCTGTGTATAATCCTGTATTTAGTCCAGCTTGTGTTTTTAATCCTGTGCTTTCTACTTGTTAATCATGTGTGTTAATCATGTGTGATAATCCTGTATTTAATCTTCTGTTGCCGCCTGTGTTTAACCATGTTTAATCCTGTTTTGAAGCCTGTGTTCATCCTTGTTAATCTTGTGGTTAATCATGTGTTTAATCCTGTGTTTAATCCTGTATTTAGTCCAGCTTGTGTTTTTAATCCTGTTCTTTCTACTTGTTAATCATGTGCGCTAATGATGTGTGATAATCCTATATTCAATATTGTGTTGCCGCCTGTGTTTAACCATGTTTAATCCTGTGCTTTCTACTTGTTAATCATGTGTGTTAATCATGTGTGATAATCCTGTATTTAACCTTTTGTTGCCGCCTGTGTTTAACCATGTTTAATCCTGTTTTGAAGCCTGTGTTGATTCATTGTTAAATCTTGTGTTTAATCTTGTGTTAAGTCCGGTGTTACGGTCTGTGTTTAACCCTGTGTTCACCCTTGTTAATTTTGTGGTTAACCCTGTGTTTAATCCTGTGTTTAAGCTTTAAGTATTAAATCCTGTGTTTTGACTTGTTAATCTTGTGGTTAATACTGTGTTTAATTCTATGTTTAATCTTGTGCGTTAATCCTGTGCTAACCTTGTGTTTAATATTGTGTTTAATCAAGTGTTACAACTTGTGTTCAAACAATGTTAAATATTGGGTTTAATCGGCTGTTAAATCCAGTGTTAACTCACTGTTAAATCCTGTGTTATTCTTTGTTAATCCTGAGGTTATTAATGTGTTTTATCTTGTGTCGCAGCCTGTGTTCAATCTTGTGTTTAATACCGTGTTTACGTGTGTGTCTAAGCCGGTTGTCAAGCCTTTGTTTAATCATGGTTCATTATTTTGTTTAATCTTTGTTAAATCCTGTGTTTAAGCATTTGTTCAAGCATATGGTCAAGCCGGTTTTCAATCCTGTGTATAATCCTTAAGTTAAACCCGGTGTTCAATTATTGTTAAATCTTGCGTTTGAACATTGTTAATCCTGTGTTTATTTATTGTTAATCTTGTGGTTATTACTGTGTTTAATATTGTGTAGCAGCCTGTGTTTAATCTTGTGTTTAATCCTGTGGTGTAGCATGTGTTTCATCCAATTCCAAGGTTGTGTTCAAGCCTGTTTTCAAGCCTTTGTTTAATCATGGTTAAATCTTGCGTTGAATCGTATGTTTAATCATTGTGAATTCTTTTTGTTTAATCCTGTGTTTAACCATTCTTAAATTGTGTTTAATCCTGTGTTTAATTTGTGTAATTATTGGTTAATCTCGTGGTTAAGTCTTTGTTTAATCTTGTTTTACAACATGCGTTTCAATCTTGTGTTAAATTCCGTTTTTAATCCTCGGTTAAATCCCTTACTTAGTCCTGTGTTTCAACCGTGTTTAATCTTGTATTCAATCATGTGTTCAAGCTTAAATCCTGCATTTAATCGCGTGCTTTCTACTTGCTAACCTTGGGGTAAATATTGTGTTTAATCTTGTGTGTTAAACTTGTGTTAATCTTGTGTATAATCCTGTGTTACAGCCTGTGTTCAATCATCGCTAAATGTTGTGTTTAATCCTGTGTTAAATCTTGTGTTTAATCTTTTGCTAATCATGTCTTGTTTAATCATTGTTAATCCTGTTTAATCCTGTATTTAAATCTTGTGTCGCAACCTTTGTTTCAGTCTTGTGTTTTATCTTGTGATTAATACCCTGTTCATGCCTGTGTTCAAGTATGTTTTAAGCATATGTTACAACCTGTGGTTAATCCTTGGTTAACCTTGTGATGCAGCCTGTCATTTCTCCTGTGTTTGATACTCGTTGAAATTTGTGTTTAACCTTGTGTTTATTTCTGTGTTTAATGTGTCCTGTGTTTAATCAAGTGTCAAAGCATGTTTTTAATCATTGCCAAGTCTTGTGTTTAATCCTGTATTTAATCTTGTGTTTAATTTGTAGTTATTCCGTATTTAATCTTGTGTTTAATCCTGTGTTTAATCTTGTGTTTACGCTTGTGTTTAATCATGTGTTCAAGCATTTCTACTATCCTGTTTTAATCCTGTGTTTAATCCTGTCTTACAGCCTGCGTTAAACCTTTCTTTTAATAACAAGTGTACTCATTGTTAATATTGTTGTTAATATTGAGGTTAATCTTGTGTTTAATCATGTGTTTAATCCTAAGTCTACGCTTGTGTTCAAGCCTATTTTCAAGCCTGTGTTGATAAATGGTTAAAAATTGTGTCTAATCCTGGGTTTAATCTTGTGTCAATTATGAGTTTAATCCTGTGTGTTCTACTTGTTAATCTGTTAATTAAACTTTGTTTAATCATGTGTCGCAGCCTGTGTTTAATCCTTGTTCATCCTGTATTTAAACTTGTGTTACAGCCTGTGTTTAATTGTGTGTTTAACAATGTGTGTAATCATGTGTTTAATATTGTGTTTAATCTTGTTTTTAACCTTGTGTTTAAACCTGTGTTTAAGCGTTTGTTAAAGCCAGTTATAATCCTTTGTTAAATCCTGTCTTACAACCTGTGTTACAACCTTTTTTAATATCGCGTGTACTAATTATTAATCTTGTTGTTAATACTGTGGCTAATGTTATGTTTAATCCTGTGTTTAATCTTGTGTTCAAGCCTGTGTTGAATCATGGTTAAATATTGCGTTTAACCATGTGTTTAATCATTGTTAAATCTAGCGTTTATTCCTGTGTTTAATCATTGCCATTTTTTTTTAATTCTGTGATTAATCCTGTATCAATTTTAAGTTTGATCGTGTATTTTCTACTTGTTAATCCTGTAATTAAACTTGTGTTTAATCATGAGTTTTATACTGTGCTTAATCTTTATTAATCTTTAATCGTTAATCATGTGTTTAATTATTGTGAAATATAGTGCTTAATCATGTGTTAACTCCGGTGTTACAACATTTGTTTAATCCTGTGCTTAATCGTTATCTAATCTTGTCGTTAATCCCCTGTGTTTAATAATCGTGAAATATTGTGTTTATCCTGTGTTAATTTAAGGGTTACAACTTGTGTTTAATCCTGTGCTTAGTTTTGTATTAAATCTTGTGGTTAATTGTCTGTGTTTAATCAACGTTAAATAGTGTGCTTAATCCGATGTTAACTCCGGTGTTACAGCATGTGTTTAATCCTGTGCTTAGTTTTGTATTATTCTTGTCGTCAATATTGTAATTAATCATCTGTGTTTAATTATTGTTATATATTGGGTTTGAACCTATGTTAACTCTGGTGTTACAGCCTAAGTTTAGTCTTGTGTTAATCTTGTATTTAATCTTGTTGTTAATCCCTGTGTTTAATCATTGTTTAATATTGGGATTAATCCTGTCTTAAGTACGATGTTACAGCCTGTGTTTAATCCTGTTCTTAATCTTGTATTCAATATTTTCGTTAATCCTGTGCTTTATTGTTATTTGAGCTTTGCTAATTTATGCGTTACAGCCTGTTTAATCATTGTGAAACAGTGTGTTTAATCCTGTGTTAACTCCGGTGTTACAGCCTGTGTTTAGTCTTGTACTTAATCTTGTATTTAAACTTACGGTTAATCCTGTACTTTATTTTGATTAAGCTTTGCTTATTCATGCGTGACAGCCTGTGTTTAATAATGTGTTTAGTCTGGTATTTAATCTTGTGGTTAATTGCTTGTGTTAATAATTGTTAAATATTGGGTTTAATCCTGTGTTAACTCCGGTGTTACAGCCTGTGTTTAATGCTGTGTTTAATCTGGTATTTAATCTTGTGATTAAGCTTGATTAAGCTTTGCTTATTCGTGCGTTACAGCCTGTGTTAATCATTTTAAAATATTCTGTTTAATACTGTGTAAAGTCAGGTGCTACAGCCTGTGTTTAAAACTGTGTTTAATACTGTGTTTAATCTGGTGGTTAATCCTGTGCCTAGTCATGTATTACAACCCGTGTTTTATCAATGTAAAATATTGTGTTTAATACTGTGTTAAGTCAGGTGTTTTAGCATGTATTTAATCCTGTGCTTAATCTTGTAGTTTTCCTTGTGTTTAAGCCTGTGATTAATCTTGTATCACAGCCTGTGTTTTAATCATGTTTAATCTTGATTAAACCTGTGTTAAAGCTTCAATCCTGTATATAATTCTGAGCTTTCTAATGGTTAATTTTAGGGTTAATACTGTGTTCAATCTTGTGTTTAATGTTGTTTTAATTCTATGTTACAACCTGTGTTCATTCATGGTTAAATATTATGTTTAACCCTGTGTTAACTCTTTGTTAGTCTTGTTTTTAAATCTGTGGTTAATACTGTGGTTAAACCTGTGTTTTCTACATGTTAACCGTGCCATTAATCATTTGTTTAATCCTGTGTCCAAGTTTGTGTTCAAGTCTGTGTTTAATCCTGTGAACAGTTCTGAGTTTAACCTTCAGTTCAATTATTGTAAAATCTTGAGTTTAATCCTGTGTTAATCATTGTTAAATCTTGTGATTATTCTTGTTTTTAATCTTGTGTCACATTTTTGTTTCAATCTTGTATTTATTCCTTTGTTTAATCCTGTGTTACAGCATGTTTTTAATCCTGTGTCAAAGCTTGTGTTCAAGCCTGTTTTCAAGCATTTAATCATGGTTAAATCTAGTGTTTAAAATTATATTTAATCATGTATTTAATCCCGTACTCAAGCTTCATTCCTTTGTTACAGCTTGTGTTTAATCTTGTGTTTAATCCTCGGTTATAGCATGCATTTAATCTGTGATTAATCCTGTGCCCAAGCTTGTGTTCAATCCTGTTTTAAAGTCTGTGTTTAATCATGGTTAAATCCTGTGTCTAACCTTGTGTCTCGTTTTTAATCCTGTGTTTTAATTCTTGTAAGTTTTCTTGTTAATTCTGTTGTTAATCCTGTGTTTAATCTTGTGTCACAAGACACGTTTCAAAACTTGTGTTTAATCCTGTGTTTAATCTGTGTTATAGCATGTGTTTAATCCTGTGTCAAAGCTTATGTTCAATCCGATTTTCAAGTAAGTGTGTAATCTTTGTAAAATCTTGCGTTTAAACTTGTGTTTAATCATTGTTAAATCTTTTGTTTGATCCGGTGTTTAAAATCCTGTGCCTAAGCTTGTGCTCAATCCTATTTTCAAGCCTGTGTTTGATCAAGTTTAAATTTTGCATTTAATCCTATCTTTAATCATTGTTATTTTCGTTAACCCTGTTTTTAATCATTCATAAATCTCACGTTTAATCCTGTGTTTAATCTTGTGTTTAACCATTCTGAAATCGGTTAAATCTTGTGTTTAATCATTGTTAGTCTTTTGTTTAATCCTGTGTTTAATCTTGTGTCGCCAGATGCGTTTCAAAACTTGTGTTTAATCATCCTAAAATCGGTTAAATCCTGTGTTTAATCATTGTTCGTCTTTTGTTTAATCCTGTGTTTAATCTTGTGTCGCCAGATGCGTTTCAAAACTTGTGTTTAATCATGTGTTTAAAATTCTGTTTTCAAGCTTGTGTTCAATTCTGTTTTCAAGTATGAGTGTAATCATAGTTAATCTTGCGTTTATTCTTGTGTTTAATCATTGTTAAATCTTTTGTTTAATCTGGTGTTCAATCCTGTCTTCAATCATTCTTAAATCTAGTGTTCAATCCTTGTTAATCTTCTAGGTAATCCTGTGTTTTAATCCTGTGTTTAAATTAGTGTCACAACATGCGTTTCAATTTTGTGTTTAATCCTGTGTTATAGCAGAATCCTGTGTTTAATCTTGTGTCACAACATGCGTTCGATCTTGTGTTTAATCCAATGTTTAAAATCGTGTGTTCAAGCTTGTGTTCAATCCTGTTTTAAAGTCTCTGTTTAATCATGGTTTAACCTTGCGTTTAATTCTGTGTTTAACCTTTTTTTAATCATTTTGTTTAATCCTGTGTTATAGCATGTATTTAACCCTGTGTTTAAAATCCTGTGCCCAAGCTTGTGCTCAATCTTATTTTCATGCCTGTGTTTGATCATGTTTAAATCTTGCATTTAATCCTGTGTTTAATCATTGTTATTTTCGTTAACCCTGTTTTTAAGCATTCATAAATCTCACGTTTAATCCTGTGTTTAATCATTGTTAGTCTTGTGTTTAATCTCGTGTTTAATCATTCTAAAATCGATTAAATCCTGTGTTTAATCATTGGTAGTCTTGTGTTTAATCTTGTGTCACAAAATGCGTTTCCAAACGTGTGTTTAATCCTGTGTTTATATTGTGGTATAACATGTGTTCAATCCTGTGTCCAAGCTTGTGTTCAATCCTGTTTTAAGTATTTTTTAATCATGGTTAAATCCTTGGTTAAATCATTGTTAAAACTTTTGTTTAATCCGGTGTTCAATTTTTCGTAAATGTCGTGTTAAATCTTGTGTTTAATCATTCTTAAATCTAGTTTTCAATCCTTATTAATCTTCAAGTTAATCTTGTGTTTAATCTTGTGTAACAACATCCGTTTCAATCTTGTGTTTAATAATGTGTTATAGCAGAAGATGCGTTTTAATCTTGTGTTAAGTCTTGTGTCACAACATTCGTTTTAAAAAGCTGTTTCCAAGCTTGTGTTTAATCATTGTTAATTTTTTTGTTTAATCCGGTGTTCAATCATTCTTAAATCTAGTGTTTAATCGTGTTATTCTTGTGGGTATTACTGTGTTTCAATCTTGTGTTAGTCTTGTGTCACAACATGTGTTCAATCTTGTGTTTAATCCTATGTGTAAAATCCTGTGTTCAAGCTTGTGTTTAATCCTGTTTTCCAGCCTGTGTTTAATCATGCTTAAATCTTGCCTTTAATCCTGTGTTTAATCTTTGTTTGTTTTTTTTATTCTGGTGTTCAATCATTCCTAAATCTAGTGTTAATCGTGTGTTTATTACTTTTCAATATTGTGCTTAATCCTGTGTTTTAATCCTGTGTTTAATCTTGTGTCACAACATGCGTTCAATCTTGAGTTTAATCCTATGTTTAAAATCCTGTGTTCAAGCTTGTGTTCAGTCCGGTTTTTAAATCTGTGTTTAATAATGGTTTTCGTTTAATCCTGTGTTTCATCTTTGTTTAATCATGTGTTTAATCAGTCCTAAATGTCATGTTTAATCATGTGTTCAATCATTCTTACATTTAGAGTTTAATCGTGTGTTTAATCCGTGTTAATCTTATGTTAATCATGTGATTATGTTAATCATGTAATTATGTTTTAATCCCGTTTTAAGTCTTGTGTCACAAGATGTGTTTCATCTTATGTTTACTCTTGGGTTTAGTCCTCTGTTAAAGCATGTATTTAATCTGTGTTTAATCCTGTGTCCAAGCTTGTGTTTAATCCTGTTTTTAAGTCTGTGTTTAATCATGGTTTAATTTTGCGTTTAATCCTGTTTTAATCATTATAAATCTAGTGTTTAATGGTGTGTTTAATCCTTGTTAATATTGTGGTTAATCCTGTGTTTTAATCTTGGGTAAGAACACGCATTTCAATATTGCGTTTAGTCTTCGGTTTAATCCTCTGTTATATAATATATTTAAGCTGTGTTTAATCCTGTGTCCGTGCTTGTGTTCAGTCCTGTTTTCAAGTCTGTGTTTAATCATTTTTAAATCTTTTGTTTAGTCCTATGTTTAATCATCCTTTAATCTCGTTTTAATCTTGTTTTTGTCCTTGTTAATCTTGTGGTTAATCCTGTGTTAATCCTGTGTTAAATCTTGTGCCCAAGCATGTGCTCAATCCTGTTTTCAAGTCTGTGTTTATACATGTTTAAATCTTGTGTTAAATCCTGTGTTTAATCATTGTTAAATCTTTTGTTTAATCCGGTGTTTAATCATTCTTAAATATTATTTTAATCATGTGTTTAATTCTTAAATGTCGTGTTTAATCTTGTTTTTAATCCTTGTTAATCTTGTGATTAATCCTGTGTTTTAGTTCTGTGTTTAATCTTGGGTCACAACTTGCGTTTCAATCTTGTGTTGAATCATGTGTCACAACATGCGTTAAATTATGTGTTTACTCCTGTGTTTACTCCTGTGTCCAAGCTTGTGTTTAATCCCGTTTTCAAGTGTTTAATCATGTTTAAATCTTGCATTTATTCCTGTGTTTAATCATTCTTAAATATTATGTTCAATCTGTTTTTAATCATTTTAAAATGTAGTGTTTAATCGTGTTTAATCCTTGTTAATCTTGTGCTTAATCCTGTTTTAATCCTGTGTTTAATCTTGTTTACAACATGTGTTTCAATCTTGTGTTTCATCCTGGCTATTTTTGTTTAACCCTCTGTTGAACCATTTAATAAACTTACGTTTAATGAGTCTTAATTTAATCCTGTGTTTAATTGTTCTTTAATCTGTTAAATCCTGTGTTTAATCATTGTTAGTCTTGTGGTTAATCCTGTGTTTAATCTTGTGTCACAAGACGCGTTTCAAAAAATTGTTTAATCCTGTGTTTAATCCTGTGTCCAAGCTCGTGTTTAATCCTGTTTTTAAGTATGTCTTCAATCATGGCTAAATTTTGCGTTTACTTCTGGGTTTAATCATTTTTAATTTTTTTTAATTAGGTGTCTAATCATTCTTAAATATCATGTTTAATCCTGTGTTCAATCATTCTGAAATTTAGTGTGTAATCTTGTGTTTAATTATGTGTTTAATCCTGTGTTTAGTGAAAAAAATTACTATGTGTTTAACCATTCATTAAACTTGCGTTTAATCCTGGGTTTAATCATTGTTAAGTCTTTTGTTTAATCCGGTGTTTGATCCTTTTATAATATCATGTTTAATCCTGTGTTTAGTCTTTGTTAATCTTGTGGTTAATCCTGTCCTTAACCTTGTGTCACAAGATGCTTTTCAAACTTTGTTTAATCCTGTGTTTAATTTGTGTTATGGCATGTGTTTAATCCTGTGTCCAATCTCGTGTTCAATTCTGTTTTCAAGTATGTGTTTAATCATGGTTAAATCTTTTGTTTAATCCGGTGTTTAACCATTCTTAAAAATCATGTTTAATCATGTGTTTAAATATTCTTAAATGTAGTGTTTAATATTGTTTTTAATCCTTGTTAATCTTGTAGTTAATCCTGTGTTTTAATCCTGTGTTTAATCATGTGTCACAACTTGCGTTTCAATCTTGTGTTTAATCCTGTGTCCAAGCTTGTGTTTAATCCTGTTTTAAAATCTATGTTTAATGATGGTTAAATCCGGCGTTTAATATTGTGTTCAATCATTCTTAAATCTGGTGTTTAATCATGTGTTTAATTCTTGTTAATCTTGTAGTTTATCCTGTGTTTAATTTTGTGTTACAACATGCGTTTTAATCTTGTGTTTAATCTTGTGTTTAATCCTCTGTCATAGCATTTATTTAATCCTATCGGTTTTCAAGTCTGTGTTAAATCATGGTTAAATTTTGCGTGTAATCTTGTGTTTAATCATTGCTAGTCTTGTGGTTAATCCTTTGTTTTAATCCTTTGTTTAACCGTGTGTCACAATGTGTGTTTCAATACTGTGTTTAATCATGTATTTAACACCTGTTTCTACAGCACAAGATGCGTTTCAATCGTGTGTTTAATCTTGTGTCCAAGCTTGTGTTTAATCCGGTTTTCAAGTCTGTGTTTAATCATGGTTAAATCTTGCGTTTAATATTGTGTTTAATCACTATTTAATCGTTTGTTTAGTCCTGTGTTCAAACATTTTATTTCTGTGTTCAATTATCCTTAAATCTTGTGATTAGTCATGTGTTTAATCCTTGTTTGTCTTGTGGTTAATCCTGTGTTTAATCTTGTGTCACAACATGCGTTTTAATCTCATTTTTAATCATGTGTTATATAATGTATTTAATCTGTGTTTAATCCTGTGTTAAATATTGTTTTCAAGTCTAATTTCAAGTCTGTGTTTAATCATGGCTGAATCTTGTGTTTAATCCTGTGTTAAATATTGTGTTTAACCCTTTGTTTAATCCTGTATTACACCATGTGTTTAATCTGGTATTTACTTATTGTTAATCATGCGGTTAATCTTCTTGTTAATACTATGTTTAAACTAGTGTTTAATCTTCTGTTAAAACTGTGTTTAATCATGTGTTTAATCATGTGTTTACTCCTTATTAATCTTGTGGTTAATATTTGATTAATCCTGTGGTTAATCCAATGTTTACTCAGCCTGTTTTTCAATTTTGTACTTAATCTTGTATTCAAACCTTTTTTAAGCCTATGTTAAATCCTGTATACAGGTCTGAGTTTAACCCTGTGTTTAATCATTGTTAAATTTTGCGTTTAATCCTGTGTTAATAATTGTAAAATATTGTGTTAATCATTGTTAAATTCTGCGTTCATTCCGGTTTTCAATCCTGTGTTTAGTCCTGTATTACAGCTTATGTTTTTAATCCTGTGTTTTCTACTTGTTATTCCTGTGTGTTAATCATGTGTGTTAATCCTGTGTTTAATCTTGTGTTGCAGCCTGTGTTTAATCCTGTGTTAAAATCTGTTTAATCCTCTGTTTAAGCCTTGTTTAATCCTGTGTTCAAGCCTGTGTTGCAGTCTGCGTTTAATCCTCTGTTTAATCCTGTGTTCAAGTCTGTGTTGCAGTCTGTGTTTAATTCTCTGTTTAAGCCTTGTTTAATCCTGTGTTCAAGCCTGTGTTGCAGTCTGCGTTTGATCCTCTATTTAAGCCTTGTTTAATCCTGTGTTCAAGCCTGTGTTGCAGTCTGCGTTTAATCCTCTGTTGAAGCCTTGTTTAATCCTGTGTTTAAGTCTGTGTTGCAGTCTGTGTTTAATCCTCTGTTTAAGCCTTGTTTAATCCTGTGTTGCAGTCTGTGTTTAATCCTCTGTTTAATCCTGTGTTCAAGTCTGTGTTGCAGTCTGTGTTTAATCCTCTGTTTAATCCTGTGTTCAAGTCTGTGTTGCAGTCTGTATTTAATCCTTGTTTAAGCCTTGTTTAATCCTGTGTTCAAGTCTGTGTTGCAGTCTGTGTTTAATCCTTTGTTTAAGCCTTGTTTAATCCTGTGTTTAAGCCTGTGTTGCAGTCTGTGTTTAATTCTATGTTTAAGTCTATGTTTAATCCCATCACAAGCCTGTTTTCAAATCTGTTTTTAATATCCTGTGTTTTATTATGTCTTAAAACCTGTGTATTTAATCCTGTGTGCAAGTCTGATTTAATCCTGTGTTTAATCCTGTCTTACAGCCTGTGTTAAGCCTGTGTTTAAACAAAAATCGTTGTAAACTGTGCATATTCAGTAGCTTGAGTGACAGCCGCAGTCAAGTGGCATTTTTATTTTAGCAGTATGCTATCTTTTAGTTTGTATTAGAGTTACCTCTCTTTTGTTATTTCAGTGAGCAAACATGGCGAAAATCACTGTTGATTCACGAAGAAAAACAAGGTATAAAAACTATGACAAGCGATTGAAACAAAACACAAAGGTTCGATGTATTTCTCTTGAACTCCACTACTGGAAATAAGCACAAATTAACGTTTAAATCGTCCTTGGTTGAAGAGGGCTGTGTCTAAAGGAACGAGATGACGATGGACAAAAGTTTTATGAGGTGGTAAGTTTGTCACATTATAACGACTTTGTGTAACAATGTGTGTGTGTGTGTAACATTAAGTGAGTGAAATGGAGTTTTACATGGCTTTCAGCAATATTTCAGCTATATCGCCATGTGGTGTACAAGAGGCACGCCGAGGGAGTTGCAGATGAGAAAAAGAGACTGACAGAAAGCAAAGCTACAGCAAAAGATCCCCCTTTAAGACGGCTTGTACGTCAAGCATGGGGTTACTGAGGTCCTATCTTCTTTCCAGTGCCCGAGGACACTCCCCGGAATCCCCACAGGGTGTACGACATTAAGGTTGACAGTCTGGGGTTCTATCAATAGCATATATATGTTTTAAGTATTTTACCCTTCACAAAGCTGTATAAGGGCTAAGTAGATTTTTAAACTGACCACCCTGTGCTGTTGAAAACCTATCCTGTGGTAATTTGTTTAAAAGAGCTCTGTAGGATAGGTTTTCAACTAAATGTTTTTAAATATTTAATGCTGCATTAATATTAATTTTACAGTTCAATTTTTCAAAAAACACATTCTACAACCTACATTGGTTTATAAAAAAAGTAATTGCAAAGACTTTATCTGTCACTGCAAGGGTTAACCTTGTAAGTGCTGAGTGGATTTCAGTCTGAAAACTGACCATCTTTGTGCTGTTGGAAACCTATCCTGTGATAATTTGTTTAAAAGAGCTCCTGTAGGAGCTCTTTTAAACAAATTACCACAGGAGAGGATTTCAACAGCTTGTTTCAGTTGGAATCTGAAAACTGAGCAAATGTTGTGCTCGGCACTTCAAGTGTTAAGTGGAGAAATCCCAGAAATGTTCTTCTTGTTGTACCCTCCCATGTCACTCTTTACTCCATATTAAATAACCTGTGTTGACTTTACATCTGACATTTATATCTTTGTAAACTTTACCTACCTTCTTTGACTTACAGCAAAAAAGTGTATATTTTTTTGTCTTTATCTTATACTTACACCACTGATGACAGCTGCGGGGCTTTGAAGGCAGGATTTTATTGCCAGTAGGCTGGTAGCTTACAGGAATGGGGCAGGGAGGATGTTTACCGGGTCTTCCGGGCTTCAACAGCAACATTATTTGCAGAGTTATTGCTCATTTATTTAAGTTCGTTACAGTTAGCTGTATTAGGTACACCCAGGTAGGAAATAGGAGTTAAAGACATGAGTTTCCAATTATATTTGTCAGAACATTCCATTAACATGGAAGTTTGTTGTCTAAATCGTTTTTGCTCTTTTTTGAAAGGATTATGATGGTAATTTTTCTTTTTAATGGCTAGAGAAGGAAAGGTAAACATTTGGTCTGGTTTTCTTGTGGCAGTTCTGGGCCTCATTCCTCCAAGCAATCTTAGGCTAAGTTGATCATTATTGCTAAAATGTAACATTGGCTTACGACTGCCGTAGCGCAGATATCACTTTGGAATTGGTGTCATTCGGCATCGATTCGAAATCGATTTTTGAGCCACGACAGTCGTTAGCCTATAATAAGAAACAATTCCAAATGACATTGTTTAAAAAATCACTTATAATCAACCTAGCCTAAGATTGCTTTGAGAAACGGGGGCCAGGTCTCTAGATAAGAAAGCTGCTTCAAGTCCTGGTGATTATCACAGCTGTTGCCCATCGCAGAGAACAAACTCTAACCTAAATAGGCCTAAAATTGAGGTTTAAAACTAGATAAATGTGTACAAACCTAAGTAGACTATTAAAAACCTATTCTGTGTTAATGTTTAAAACTAGATATATGTATACAAACCTAAATAGGCTGTTGAAAACTTATCCTGTAGTAATGTTTAAAATTACATAAATGTGTACAAACCTAAATGGACTGTTGAAAACCTATCCTGTGGTGATTATGTTAACAGCGAACGAGCTTTGCACTCACCCGCTCGCCAACTGCGAGTTAATGTACTTTTTATCGAGTAAGAACTTAAAATGACTCCCCCTGCTGGCGAGTAAGAATAATTTTGGTACAATATAATACCATTTATTTTCGAGTACAAATTCAATTTGGG
>JAULCD010491015.1:0-14784 GCA_032361085.1 Calliostoma canaliculatum | reverse complement strand
ACCTATAGATGGTGATGTTGGGGGTCTGTCTGCTGTCTTATGTTTAACCTATAGATGGTGATGTTGGGGGTCTGTCTCACTGCTTCGCAAATCAAGTCTCAACCTCACAAGTGGCATAATATATCCAAAACTCAATGCAAATATCTGTTATCCTTGATCAATGGTGAAAAGGTGATTACTTAAGTCTACTAAAACAATTCAGGTTTGCTCGGTCCAAAGAAGTCTGAAATAAGCTCTTTTAAACAAATTATCAGAGGATAGGTTTTTAACAGCCAAAAAAGCGATCACTGAAGTCTACTGAAATCGTTGAAGTGTTGATACTCTGGGACCCTGTCAAGTAAATCTAATGCTCCTGTGTTTCCCTGTGGATGTTGATGTTGGGGGTCTGGCACTCAGCGGAACATGCTGAGCTTCACCTGGTTTTTCCGCCAGCACCAAGCCCTACTGTGTCTGCCAGAAAACCCCATAACATTGCCCCGACCCAACATCAAACTCTCCTAACGCCATACTCCATGTTTACACATGGCTGCTATTGCCATCCCCGTCTTTCAATGAACTTGCTTATCTTGCAGTTCAGTTTAAAGGTCTTTATAAAAGTTGTAAAATTGTAGGGTGCTCATCCAACACAAGCTTTAAACAGGTGAAGATGGACTTGTCAAGTCGTTTTTTACATTGGCCAGACTCATTAACAAATTCTTTGCTGAATGTAGGACAATTCCATTCATGAAACCGAGTTCCTGCAAATCCAAATTTTCACTGTTGTATCAATCCGACCAAAATTAACCGGAGACAGTTAAGTTTATTTAGAACTTAAAAACTGTGAACACGTTGTGCTGTTGAAAATGTACTAGAAATTTGTTTGAAAGAGCTTTCAGAAACTCTTTTAAACAAATTACCACAGGATAGACTTTCAACTGCCTGTTTAGGTTGGATTTGTAAAAACCAAAATCAACAATTATGACCACTAGTGTTAATGAGGTTAAGGTTTTCTTTTCCTTTTAGTGGAATCAGGTCTGTCATTCATTGTCTTCTGCTCATATTCTTTAACCCTTACCATGCTGCTCACGGAAATATCCGGGTCAGGCTTCTAGCCTGACCCGGATATTTTCGTGAGCCACACGGTAAGGGTTAATACACCAAGCACTACATTCATCCAGCCCAGACAGCAGGTCGACAACAGGCTTCTCTAGATGTCGGGTATTCTTCTGTCCACACCAACAAAAGACCATGCACACGTGGAATAACAGAGCTTACACGTGTCAGCAAAAAACAGACACCTTCTGACATGGCTGCTACATAAGCTTGGCATTTATCCTGTGCTTGGGCTGGGGTGAAGACTCCGATACATGCAGCCACAAATTGGATCCAGGATAAGAAACACACTGCTTCAGAGGTCAACTGTGTGGTTATATTCCAAACATGTTGAATCTACAAAACTGACAAGAACTTGTCAGACACACTGTCTCTACACACTGTCTCTACACTATTGTCTTTATGGTCCATTTATTCTAAAACAAAATTTCTGAATAAAATCATAACTATAAAATTTGCTTGAAAATGTTTAGAATTTTTCAGAATGAAAATATGAAAAACTGTAACAAAACCTTAAACTAACTTATTACATATTACTTAAAAATGAACTTAACTATAAATTTCACTGATGAGATAAAACACAAAGTTCAATACAAATGAAACCCAGAATCCTTTGAGAATGACCTATAAATTTTGTTGTGTGTGGAACTGTACTTGCGCAATTCCTGCATGACAAACTGTTGCCAACAGCATTATGTGGTATGATGACTGTATCCACCATACCAGCTTTGTGACTGTGTTAGCCTTCATGCCACTGTGTTACAGAGCATGTGGAACTCTAGGGCACCTGATCTACACACAGTAACAGCCTGCTCACCAGGATGATATGACCACCTTGCCTCACACTGAATCAGACAGCACTAGATGCTGTAGACATCACATACATGTACTTTCTTTGTTGCAGGACTGCTTCCAGGTATACAGACTCTCACAGTGACAATTCACAACTTTTCATTTTAGTGAAATGAAAACCAAAGGCTGGTGCTAAATAACCATAAACACTGACATGGGATTCAAACACCAAACCAACAAACTGACAGTTATTTTCTTCCTTTGTATTCTGGTCAATCTGGCTCAGTCTCTGAATTATCGTCTGTACCTTAACCCTCAAAGTGCTGTGTGCAACATTTGCTCATTTTAGTTTTCCAATTTCAACCAAAACAGGCTGTTGAAAATCTATCCTGTGGTAATTTGTTTATAAGAGCTCCTACAGGAGCTCTTTTAAACAAATTATCACAGGATAATTTTTCAACAGCACAAGGTGGTCACAGTTTAAGGCTGGCTGAAATGAACTTAGCACTTTAAGGGTTAACTACAACCATGACTAACGTTTTTACCGCAAATAAATTCCAGGTTTATCTCATATTCTGAAAATTCTTAATCCCATGAATTCTATTATGGAGTTTCAGAAGATAAAATATTAGTAAATTGCAGTGTCAACAAACACAACAATAGCTGAAATCAGCTGAGCACGACTTGAAATTTATGCTGTTGAAAATCCATCCTCTGGTAATTTGTTAAAGGAAGCTTCGAAAGGATTTCTTTTAAACAAATAACCATTGGATAGATTTCCAATAGCAAATTTAGGTAGAACCTAATTTTCGACAAATGTTGCTGCCAGCCCTATTTATGACAGCTAGAGCATAACCTTCCATCACAGCATGATATCACTGTATCGAAATTAGATGGCACAGGATGCGACAAAACAGAGAGATCAAACCTTATTGCAAATGTCTACAGCATGGATTATTCATAAAGCAATATAGATTTATTAGATTAGCATGTTTTCAGGTTCCAACATATCTGTCACCTTGCAGTACAGCTTCATGGTTGTCAAAGCTGGTAGTTGTCACCATGTTATACACAGACTGGAAGCACAAGGCTGGGGATCTAGCATCATGCTCAGAAAGCAATCATTTAACTTTGAAGGCGGGGGTCGGGGTAGGGGTAGGGGTAGGTGTAGGGGTAGGGATGGGGATGGGGATGGGCTAGACCTATCCTGCGAAGAAATGTAAATGGAACAATAACAATGCCAGTACAAGAATTAAAATCATTTACATTGACAATATTTTAACTATTAACCCGTTAGGTGCTTCTGACCATATTTGTCTACCCCAGTATCTAATGTCTAATTTATATATTTTGTTGACAATCTATCCTCTGATAACTTGTTTAAAGGAGTTTATTAAACAAATTACCATAGCATAGATTTTCAACAGCCTATTTAGGTCAGGATCTGAAATGGACAAATACTATGCTTTGCACTCAAAGGGATAATATTCCTCCATATATACCGTTTCATCAGAATCTGAACACATTTCTGTCTGGATTGTGAAGTGTATGTACACAAACACTGTGAAATCACAAACAATTTTCCACCCAACAGAGTCCTTCCATTACCTCAAGTAGCATCAGACCCAGCTGTCAGGGAAGCAGTTTTTGACTTAAAGCATTGTAATCTCTGGTAAATAAACATGGTTTGAGTGGTCAGGTCCTCTGTTCTAACAAAATGAAAACAATCAATCCCTGTGTGGCGATTAGTACCGGGTGCTGGTGGCCATTAGGCCAGGCTCTTCAAGCAACGCATGGAAGGTTCCATGGTCAGCAAGTACTATTTACTTACAACAAATTATATTGGACAAGGGCACTGAAGTGTGAAAATGCGAAACATCTATAAAGTGTGCACTGTTTACTTGATCTCAACTGAAAATGTATTTTAAGGAGGGACAACTAATGTACAGTATTTCTGACAAAATCAATTTGTTTTTATTATTTTGAACTGTTGACTTCTGTCACCTGAACTAAAGAGCCAAAAAAAGTTTCATTAGATCAAATATTTTCCTTTTTCTTTCATTATCAAATAAATATGTTGTTTTTTTTAAATAAAAATTCTACAAGAACAAATATTTAAACAAAATAAAGCTAGCATTACTACAGTAAGTGTACCTGATAAACTTAATTAATAAATAATTCCAAAGCTTTTACATAAACAAATCATGACATATCTATTTACACAAGGGAAAAACAACATTGCTAATAAATGTGTTAGTGTGAACCACATGAACAGGAAATGAAAGTTCCAGAGGTGAGCGTGACTGAACAAATTGCCCTGCTCCTGTGCGAGCCCCAGCAAGATGTCCAGGTTATTGCAGTTTGTCCCTACCAAGTTGTCTGGTCAGTCAATACTGGCCACCCTTAACTACTGGCGGTAAGCACTGCATGAAACGGTCTGCTGGGAGGGTGCCCCAAGCACCATCAAATATTCACAAGTTTATGAGGAAGCAATGCTGCAGTGCTCTGTTCATCTCATCACATGCTTGTGAATTGCTTCCCCACAGCACTGAACCTTACTGGCATACAGCACTTGAAACATAATAAATACCAATTTCTTGTATATAAATCAAGTAAGTTTGGAATTTTGTGATAAACTATACAAAGATTTTATTTGAATTCTATAACAATTTTTTATTCAACTTTAAAGTGCTGACCTCAAGATTTGTCTATCTCTGTATCCATATAACTCTAATCAATATTGGCTGTTAAAAACCTGTCCTGTGGTAATTTGTATAAAAGAGCTCCTGCAAGGAGCTCTTTTAAACAAATTACCACAGGACAGGTTTTCAACAGCACAAGGTATTGGTAGTTTTCTTACTAATCCCAGTTCAACACCTCTCAAGTTAATTTAGTGTTAATATATCTAATGTCAGTTCCATCACATCAAGGCCTCCTATTCCGATGGTGTTTATATACTGGTGGAATGTACATTGTTAAATGTCCATTTGTATCACAATGTGTCATTCAACTCTGAGATTTCAACAACTATCTCCATATTTTTAAACAGCACAGTGTAAGAAAATCGGCTAATTGTCAAATTGGATGTGTCAGCTGTCAAACCCAACACTTTGACCTCACAGCTAAATAATGCGCTGTAGTAGATTTCACATATCAATCTATCAATTATGCAAACCATATGATGGATAATTTAACCAGGAGTGGGTCACTGTATGAGTCATAGTGTTGTGTGGTGGCGGACCAATCAGCCGTCTCCAACCAATAACCTCCAACCAATAACCTACAGCATCACTTGTTTAAACAAGTATGTAAGACCCTATACCCTGGTAGTACTGCTAAAAACCTGTACAAATTTTAAACTTATGGTACTGGTGACATGATTTGTTAATTTTATTAACACTGTCCGACCTGCAGAAGCTGTAGAAAACTTATCCTGTAGTAATTTGTTTCAAAGAGCTCCTGAAAGGAGCTCTTTGAAACAAATTACCACAAGATAAGCTTTTACAGCAAAGAGGCTAAACTCTATTAACATTGGTTTGTGTTTATTCTTAACCCAACCAGGCGTTCTGAAATCAGAGAACCTCTGAACCACCAATTCAACTCTCTGAAACTAATCTCTCAAAGCATCTATCCAATGTTTATGGTATAGAATTTTATTAGGCCCTATCCAAAGTAGAGACCTGTGACACACTAAAAATTCCATCAAGGATCGTTAAAACCCTGTCACGGCTCAAACCAAGAACGCATGATGCGGCACAATGTCCGACCACAGCTTGAATCCATATGTCCCACAGCATAGTTCCTTCTCAATCTATCTCATTATATTATTGACCATGAAAGGGTGTTTACAGTAATTAATCAATATTTTGTTGATCTATGCACTTGCTTTAACACTGAATCTACTCATTCACTGAAATGTTTCGATTTTCAGCTGTATAGGCAGGCATCTGCAAGCTTTCATTTGGCTAAAACTCCATTTAGTGCTTCACTGCCCCTTAAGGTTATTATGAAGGTCTCTATGGGAAAGCATCGGAGTATATGCACATTAATAAAGTTTCCTCCGATACCTAATGCCAGTTTGGGTTTCCTCTTGTGGTTGTGGGTTTGTTCCACTGAAACAGTTGCCTCAACTTTTGTCCACAAATGTTGGAAATATATTGTATAGTGCAGACAGAATTGATATTGGATGGAAAAAAATGAAATGATTCATCTCTTGTCAATATTCCAAGTTCTCTGAATGTAGTTTCAGTTATATTTACTGTATAAAATGTCACAATAATTTATGATTACATCATAAAACTTTTTACAATGTTATTTCAGTTAAGTTTGTTAAGATGTATACATATCCGAGTACACAAAAAGGTGATTATGGTGGTTGTGTATTTATTGTTAAAATTGATTTTCTAATCTTTAAAGAGATTTTCATTATTAATCTAACCTTAGGAATGCTGAATTAAGTAAACTTAGACTTAAAACCGACCACCTTGTACTGCTGAAAACTTATTCTTTGCTATTTTGTTTAAAATAGCTCTTGTGGAGCTCTTTCATATAAATTACCATCGAATAAGTTTTTAACAACATATTTAAATCCTACCGTGTACACTGAAATTGACAAACATCATTAGCATTTTAAAATATTTTTTACTTTTGTATCTTTAGTCTTAACCAAATGTTCTATTTACATTTTTCTCTTGTGAAACATAGGATTCCAATTTTAAAGTTCCATAAATAAAAAAATCTTTAAAAAATGAGTAATTTTTTCATTGCTTATTTTATCGAGATTTTACTGCTGATGCTAAAGCAATAATGTGAGCGAGTCTATACAAGTCTCATGCGGATGTAGACAACACGTGCCTGACATGACCCCTCCGCCTCTTACACTGCTACGGATCAGCGCTGATGATCTTACCAGAAAATGAATGCACACTTTAATATATGACCAGCCAGAAGTTTGCAAACTAATACTCAACCCACCTGTCGTCTATCAAAGAAAGGATGTTATTTTAATCTAATCTATCAGTTCATAATTGAGATTGCAAGTCATAAAAAAGTCAAGATGAATTGAGCCATATGTAAAAGTTTTAAAAAAAGTATATATTTACTCAAGTTTTGTCAACTTGTAACATTATCACTTTTAACATGACACAATTTGATTAAAAGTTTGACATTTGATATTTCATTCAAGATAAAAGCAACAAATTTCTTAAGTAAGTTTAAAAGACAAATTTTAAATTAGTTAGACAAGAGAAATATCTTTAAAAATGTTTTATTATGGTTGTTTACATAAAGTTTTCGTCAGTGATAAAGTATTTTTAAACATAACTGCAGTTAAATGTGTGTGAGTTTTTTGTCGCCCACGCCTGGTATTGTGTGGCCTTCTGAACAAAGTATCAAATGCAGATTTACAAGATATACTAACACCGAAATGTTCGATCAATATTTTTAAAGAAAGAAAATCCTACTTATTTCTGTAGAGAGATATATGTTACATCTTTACCCAACAAAGACCTTATAAAAACAGCACTTTAAAAATTCAGTTTCTTCCGATAAACATAAATCTTCATAAAAGGAATTTAAAAATTGCAAATATAAACTTTTGAAGTGCTGACTTGGGATAAGTAGAATTCATTATTGTCCATATTGTACTGTTAAAAATCTATCCTATGGTAATTTGTTTAAAAGAGCTCCATGAGGAGCTCTTTTAAACAAATCACCCAGAATAGATTTTTAACAGCCTATTTTAGCCAGGCAGCAATTTGGACAGTGAAATGGATATATGTTAGGTCAAGCACTACAAGGGTTAACAATATTTTGTTTTAAATTTTAAGTAATGCAGTAAATTATTACATCAAATAATTTCTTACTTTGAGTGAGGTTTGTAGTGGTATGTGAAAACTATTTACTTGTGTCATCATGTACTGTACACTTCCATTATTTCTTTAAAGGAATCCTTTTTTGTAAACCTCACTGTTTATTTTCATCCTTTGAACTTTAAGTTAACTTAGACTTGTTAATTTACAGGTAAAAACCATCAATGTTTTTGAAGCTCTAAGTAAGGCTAAGCCTGTCTGTACACGGCAGATGATGGAAGACATTTTCAACTGCTCCATGTTCAAAAACTTGCCCATTTGTCAAGGCCATTCACTACCCTGAATAATCCTCAGAAGACCTGCAGTCTAAACAGACTTGGTAATACAGACGCATGTTTACTACATAAGTCACAAGGCGAAGCTTTGGTCTAGCTCCATGGCATCTGTTGGAAACTTGAACCATGAGAAATTTACACTTTGCCTTGAGAGAAAGGGTTTAAGCATGTGCCCCTGTATCAGAACTCTTTCTCTTTCAATACATCTTAAAAATTCCTTAAAAGTGGATACATTTTAAGTGTTATTATTTATTTTTAAAAAGTGATAATAAAAACTGTTCTATTGAAAATAATCCGTGTATAAACATCACCTACAACTGGAGTAAGGTGATTTGAATGAGTATTTCATACATAAAAATATAACTCTTTTAGGGGGAATTTATTCAGTAATAAGTAATATGTGGATACTTATATTTGTGAAATTAAAAACAAATATACCCCACAATTCCCTTGATTGAAATATGACAAGATTTAGGTCAGGTGCATGTACAGATGAATAAATATTTCATGTACAGAAACTGTGTTAGAGCATCCAATGTATTTGAAATGTCAACAATATCAAACTGCAGAAGTTGCTCTTTCATCTTATCCCTCTAGTCCTATTATAAACAAAATCCTGTTTGAGTATCTATAAAACTAGTTTCTGTTCTTGTGCCTTGGAATAAAACCATGGAGGTAGCCATCTTAGATAACAGTCTGGATGATTTTGAAAATCTTTAACCTAGTGAGAGTTTTCCTCCTGCTGAGAAACAAATGTTTAGTTTGCAAGATGGCTAAGAGCGATGTGGAATCCACTGTATCCCATTACATGAAAACACATCTTTAATCTAGAGGTAGAATCAAAACACTACACTGTAAAGAGATGAAAAGTGGGGGCTGGAGAAGAGCACCCTGCCACACGTGTTCAGCTTGACTGGGTGTGTCACACAGAAATCACTACAACACACCAGACTACAGCTTCTTCTCAAGTGGTGAAAGCAAACACCTAGGCAAACAACAAAAACAAATCCATTTAAAAAGTTATCAACACTACTTATTTTCACAGCTGACTTTTTAAACATTGAACATTTGGGGTGAATTTCCATATGTAGAGAGTTCAAGCTAATTCTACAAACAAGATTCTGAGAATAAGACTCAAATGTGGGAATAATTTGAAAATCTGCACAAATGAATTTTAGTCTGAACAATGTTTCTATCTTGCAAGGAAAGTAAAAAATATTCTCACAATATAACTGATCATTGCCTATATTTTAAGTCTTCAGTGTTGATGGGGTTTGCACAGTGTATATGTACAATGAAATGCTGAGGCTAATGTCTTCATCTGTTAAAGAGCCTATGGCATCATTTGTTATGTGTATTACTTTTTCTAAATAAAAAGCTTGTTAAAACGTATCCTGTAGTTATTTGTTGAAAAGAGCTCCTAATAGGAGCTCTTTTCAACAAATAACTACAGAATAGGTTTTAAACCGCATAAGGTCACAGTTTTAAGTCCAACTAAAAATC
Source organism: Calliostoma canaliculatum (assembly GCA_032361085.1). Taxonomy (NCBI): domain Eukaryota; kingdom Metazoa; phylum Mollusca; class Gastropoda; order Trochida; family Calliostomatidae; genus Calliostoma; species Calliostoma canaliculatum. The sequence continues at coordinate 5,252 of JAULCD010491015.1, read as the reverse complement.
AATTCAGCACTACAAGGTCTATTCTCTGACCGAGCAGTTTATTACGACTATTTTCCACTTTTATGTTAAAGGTTACCACACCAGCTGCACACTGAACATAAATATGAAACAAAGCTCTAGAGTAAAACCCTTTTTAGCATGCGACCTAATCATGTTCAGAAGAGACATGTAATAAAAGCCATCATAACACAGACAGCGTTTTGTCCCACTTGATTGAACGATGATGACATCATTTTACGCTCGACTAAACAACCGATAAAAGAATGCTTTACATCACAACCAACACAAAGTCTCTGACAAAACCAATTACAAAATGAACTGATCCATTGAAACTGATATGATTATTGCAAAAGGTCATTTTGTGAATACCTTCCAGATAAATTTGAGAGTATTTGATTTCCAATTGGAGCTTTCTCTCCTCAAACAAATCATTCCAACAAATACTTCCTGTTGTAAAGGAAAACAATCTGACTGGTAAAGCTATTAAAGCAGCATCTGTCATGCCTTGAAATACTGCTTGTGTCGTTTGTTTTCTCAGAGGCCTTAACTGCTGTAATCATCTCATGATATTGGTTACCTCATTATCGCAAACCCATTATAATACAACAGAAACGAATAACACAACTTTGAAGTTGATGAAACGCAAAACCCACACTGTATTTTTAAAATAGTTTTAAAAAATCACAACAAAGATGTAAACACTATTTTCAAAATTTCTCAAATTAATGTCTTCCTTTGATCAAACTTAAGAGTGACCTAGGTTAAAAATAATTAAGGACTTGTCGAATGTCAAATACTGCCTTTGAAACTGATCTGGTGAATTGAAAGACAAGTTTGGCAGTTTCTGTAAGTTGAGACCAGCAAGTAACATATTAACAACAGATCACGGGACCTGTTCCACAAACCCATTATAAGCTAAGATTGATTTTGGTCAACATTTCTTTATAACCATTTCACACTTTCTTTATGGACTCTAAAATCAAACACCTGAAAGAAACTTGCATGGAAAGAGCAGGGTTCAAGACGTCTTAACTTTCATCTTGTTGCTCTCGTTACGAGAGCGCCAACATGAAAGTTAAGACACCGTAGCTTTACAAGAACTTTGTTGAAGACATGCCAGTAAAGTGAAAGACAAGTTTGGTAGTTTGAGAAAGTTAAGACCAGCAAGGTTCTCCTGTCTGCCTAATTGGATTTAAAGCTAATGCGAAGCCAAGAATGAGATGATAATGAGCAGGGGGGAGGGAAATTGAGGAGCTTGTCAAGAACTGAAAGATACTACACTTGGGAAAACCTGATTCTGGGGTAACAAACACCTCAAGTGTGTACTGGTGTAACTTATAAATATTGCTAGCTAAAACTTCTGAAGACTTGTTTAATATATATGGTAAAACCGAATTATTCAGGACATAAAAAAATATCTAAAAAAACAATCATAAAACCTGTTATTTCAGTTATAAAAATCAAGGAACTTCAAAAACAGTTTCTTAAACTATGACTTAAAGAATATAGAACAAAGAATTTTTTAAAAGCACAAAAAGATTAAAACAATTTTACATTACACATTGCTTGTATTTGCTGGTAGTCATGTTTGTATTTGCTGGTAGGGAATGGCCAGAGAAAGTGTTCCAGAAACTGGATCTTTCTTTGTGTGAATGACAGGTGCTCCTTATAGAACAGTGCAGTCAATGGTCTATGCCTGCAGCTTGTTGAGTTTTTATCTCTGTATTGCTTTCATATCCAACAGAATTTGTCTTGACAGATGATACATATAGATCATTCTTTGGCATTGATATCTCACATTTATAAAAGTGGAAACATAAGAAGAGATTGTGTGCCCTGTTAATCTTGTCTGCCAACAGATGGCAGGCAAATTATTTGGAGAAGGTAAATGCATGCTACAACGGATCCATTCTTTAAGAGATGTTGCCAAAACTAGATCTTCTGCATAAACAAACCATTAGCTCATCTTGTGGTGGGTCTGTTCAGAAGAAAACCCAAGTGGGCTCCAAATAACATGGAAGGTACGGCAGTTGAAGATTGTGGCTGGATACATTGAGAAAGCAAACATTCAGCTGTGAGGCTTTCAAGACATCCAAATAGAAAAATGGACAGACAGGAGTACTCAAAGTGTAGAAAAACGGTAAATATGCAAATACCAACAAACAGCTGAACTATTAAAACCCTGGGGCAAGATTTTCTATCTATAAATGGATTTGTCTCCAAAATACCTCATACACCATTCTTGTACAGAGTAAAATTTCTGTCACAATTCAATCTGAACTGAAGCTGTGACTGAAATATTTGCACACATGACATCTTTGTCAAGAGCAAAACCAATATATTCCTGTCAAAATACCCTGCATTCTTGAACTTGATGAAGATTTACACTGAAGAAAAGTCTGAGAAATACCAATAAAACTTGCACTTGAAATGGGCATACTATAAAACAAGGCGGTAGGCGATTGGCCCTTGGCACTTGTCGCTTGTCGTTTGGTCATTTAGTGCATATCTTGTCTCTCATCAGTAGTAATTATTTTAAGATATGTGACAGAAAGAGGTCAAGTTCTCAGATAAGGACTGAGCATGGAATGTAAACACAGTTAAAAGTTTCCCCATTTCCAGGACAACATTGTATCGGACAACAACTGACCTAGGTTTTCACACTTTTATTTAAAAATTACAGTCTTAAAATTGATTACATAATAGTTATTATTAGTTTGTTTAAAAGTAGCTTTGCTGCAATAATGATCTAAGTGATCCATCCAGAGAGGAACAACATCTGCTTGTGTCGGTTACCTGCCCTTTTAGCCAATTGTCAGCCATTCCTGGCAGGCAGGTCTGATATCTCCTGACCTTGCGTTGATCTCTGGTATTGAGGACAGAACACATTTGGCAGGGATCTGTCTGTTGTAATTCTGTTCACAACTGATCTTTAAAAGAGAAGACAGGAACGCATTTGGCAGGCATCTGTTTGTTGTAATTCACACACCTGACCTCTGAATAAGAAGATAGGAACACATTCTAAAGGAATCTGTATTTTTTAACACCACTGAAGTTTTGTACAGGAATTAGTTCTTCGAGGATCTGTTCCATTGTATTTCTGAACTTTACCAACTTCTAGGCAAGGAATTCATTCTACAGGGATCTGATTGTTGTAATTCTGAACAGAGATGACCTTCAAACAGAATACAGGAGGAACACATTTTGCAGGGATTTGTTTTGTTTTTTGAGACCTCTGGTACTGGAACACGTTCTACATGGATCTGTATGGTTACAGTTTTTAACACCAGTGATGTTTCAGTCAGAAGACAGGAACATATTATATCTTGAGTTAGAACACAAGCTGTTTTATTGCAGGGACCTCAGGAATGAGTTGTAGCTCTGACCTGATTGTGTTCATCTTTGGTACAGAATGTAAGAATACATACCAAAGGATCAGTTTAGATGTAATTCTAAACACCACTGACTTCACTGTGTTCACCTCAAGTACACAAAGGTAAAAAAAACATACTCTTAAAGGACCAATTCAATTGTAACTCTGAAAACCACTGACTTTACAATGATCACCTCAGAAACAAAAAGTAAAAACATGTTCTTTAAAGGTAAACTCAGTTGTACCTCAGAACACCATTGACTTTAAGTGCAGTTTAAAAAAAACCCACATTCGCTAAAGATCAATTCAGATGTAATTTTGTAAACCTCTAACTTTGTGTTCACAACAAAAGTATCAGTTGCTCTCGTGATACCAGTCTTCTCGACTTTTAACTGAAGTGTGCCAGACCTGTTACCTGTATTGCACCTCTGGCCCGAGTCTTTACACATGTGTAACAGTCTGGCACTATCGGAGATTCATCACAACCCCTCTCTCCCCTGTATAAAGAGCAGCTCTCCTGGAGCCCTTCTGTCAGGACCTGTATCTGGACAATGCCATCAGGGAAGACTACACTCTGTGTGAGGCAATGAAGAACTGGCACATTCTGGGTGTGGACAGTGAAAGAAGGTAAACTGATGACATACTAGTGTCCTATACTAGACAGATGGGTAGTTTATGTGCGATGGGTTGGTTTATATTTGATGGGTTGATTTAATTTTTGGGTTGGTTTGTGATCGTCAAAATCATTGTAAGCTGGGCACTTTCCAAAGAAAATCTAGTTTTTCTTTGGAAAGTGCACAGTTTTCAATGATTTTTGCATATGTTTGCACAGTCGTTAACAAATGTCAACTTTTTTGTGTACTTTCCAAGGAAAAGTAAGCTTTTCATTGGAAAGTGGACAGTTTTTAAAGATTTTGTCAGTTTAGTTTACAAACGCAGAATTGTTTGCACAGTGTTTTACAAATATCAAAGTTATTATACTGTATATTTTGCAAAGAAAGTTCATAGCCAATGAATGTGCTTGACCGGGGCTGTTGTCCGTGACACGCCACTCACTGCATGCATTTTGTAATCAGCCGGCCAAGCTATCCACTGGCTTGCACAGCCGTCAAACAATGCCGCATCGTGAGGTAAAAACATTAAAGCCTTTTAGGGTTAATAGAGCAATCTCAATCTATATAACTGAGGTAAAATAAGTATATATTTCAATAGTTATTTTATCCTGAGAAAATTTGGTCTAAGTTATTTCCCCTTGATGAATGTAATAGGGTCACACCTTCCATGAAAGGGAGGACATTTCCTATCTCTGAGGACAGGATATAGGGACTTGTCGTGTGTCACGCGTCCTCATGCACTTAACTCTCGCACTTCACTCTCGCACTTCACCCGCAAGTTTTTCTCCTTGGACAATCAGAGGAAGCTTGTGGCAATACTAACCAATAAGGCTGTTACACTGGTAGGGATAGTCTTGGTGTATGAGCTGCTATATGAAGGTAATGTGCATGTTTCTCTGAAGTCTGTTATTGGTTTTATAGGAAGAGTGACCTTAACCTTTAGGGTGCTGATTTGATTTTATTAGATTTGAAAATTGGACCACCTTGTGGAGTTGAAAACTAATAATGTTGATGTTAGTGTGGGTTAGTCTTCGTGTTGCAGCTATAACATGGAGGTATCGTGCATGTTTCTGCATTGTCCTTGGGACATAAGCACCATGAGCTGCTGCTTGATAATGAAGACTGAACTTAACCCTTAAAGTGCTGACAAGATTCAAGTTAGATTTTAATTTAAACTGTTACCACCATGTGCTGTTGAAAATCTATCCTGTGGTTGTTTGTTTAAAAGAGCTCCTTTAGATTCTTAACAGCCTATTTTGGTTTGA
>JAULCD010489957.1:0-14786 GCA_032361085.1 Calliostoma canaliculatum | reverse complement strand
TGCAAAACATTACCTTATTCATTCTTTTTAGCTCTCAACGATCGAATTGGTTTTAGGTGGATTTAAAACTGTAATTACATTTTGCTGTTGACAAAATATCCTGTAATAATTTGTTTAAATGAGAACTTCAGAGGAGCTCTTTTAACCAAATTATCACAGGATATATTCTCAACAGCCAGATTATAGGTGTTAAAACAAACAAATCTTAATGGAAAAAACTAAGGTTTATGGAAACATTTTGTTTATTTCTAAACTGCATGTTATTTTATGGGAGGCATTAGAGTTATAGCAACCGACGGGCAACATACATGTGTGTCAAATGTATGTAGAATAGTATGTTGAATAGCAACATTTCCTTATGATCAGCTACATTAACAGATGATGCGTTACGTATCATTCTCTATGTCAATAAATTGATGTGTTATTTGCAAGCACAGATATTTTGTAAAGACTGGAGTTTGTCTAAATATTAGTTTTTTTATTGTTAAGACTAAACAAACTTCATTTGATTGTGATCAATGCATGTATTAGTCATCCAGAATGTCATGCTAAATTATCGGTTCTTGGTTTTATAAAGATGTGTTAAAAATTACAGCTAGCCAATGTAGAAAGAAATCGTTGAACCTGACAGTCAGTATGAATTTCAAACAGCATTCCCAAACAACTAGCACATTTGGCAAAACAAACATATTTTATTCATCTTAATTGTGAAAACCTAGCACATTTAACAATTCCAAAACATTTGTGTAAATAAAGAAATCGTTAACACAGAATAACACAAATGCGCTCTCACGTTTAATGCCGGCAGAGGAATTTCAACACGCAGGTTTGAACTTTAATGAAACTCGATTCACATAACTTTCGTCCGTCGCGAAATGTAACAGTTCCCAATCACACAAATGAAGACAGCATCTCAAGACATAAGGCTGTCTACGACATATTTTTAGGTCTGAAAAAGAAAACTGACAGCACTGCCCGACATTTGGCGACGTTCGTAAAATATTCGATCCGTAAGTTTTCATTAGCGATTTCGACCTTAAGGAAAAACGTGACATTAGCGCCTCGTGATATGCAATGTTTACATTCAATATCGGAATTCTTGGTTTGTCAGCGTTGATGTATCCAAACGCTAAATTCAACAGAAGTGTTTGTCAAGGGATTTTACTAATGTGTTTCGTGGTGAAGGTATTAGACTGAAACCTACACCAGCTTGACCGGTGACTAAACCATGGTGGATCTGGTTTGAAGAGGATGTTGTTGTGGATTTGTTGTTTCTGTGCCGTGTATCAGCGTGTTATCCCGGGGTTTATTTAACCGAGGAGTATGTGCTCTTTAAGACGAAAAGCCGCAAGTATTGAACAAAGACATTCATAGATTAAGATGTTTTGAATAGTTTTAGATTAATACTAAATCGTGATTTTTGAAATGACTTATACATTAAATGTTTATTTGATGATCCGGTGTTTCAACCTGTACAGGCAGTTTAAAACTTATCCTGTGGTGACTTGTTTAAAAGAGCTCCTGAAAGAGATCTTTTAAACAAATTACCACAGGATAGTTTTTTAACAGCACAAGTTAAGATAGATATAAGTTCAGCTTTGAAAGGTTTAACAAGAACATTGCCCATCCAATGTGACTTAATTTATCATTTAAAGATTAAGTTCACTCTTGTAATATATCTGCATAATTTGCCCTGCAACCAATTGGCATATGTTCTTTTTAGTGTCCACAATTTGACTTAAATAGGATGTTGAAAACTTTTCTGTAGTGATAGTATTTGAAAAAGAGCTCATCGGTAGCTTTTTGAACACATTAAACAAAATGGGTTTTAAGAGTACAAATTGGTCACAGTTTTATGTCCTACTAAAATTACTTTAGTGCTCTAAGCGTTAAAATGTTATCGGCTAAAAACGTCTAAATTCAAGTAATCCTGATCTTAAAAACCCTCATTGATGAACAAACATGGATATATTTCTGATATTTGTAATCTAATATTATATTATTGCACTCCTGTTGGTATGCTGCATTAATAAATGCATGCATTTCGTATGAACGAACAATATCATCAAAGTATCGATATTATTATTAAAGTTATACATGAAGAGCAAATACTCACTGTGTGTGTGTTCGCTGCATGGCGGGGTTTAATACAACTCATCAACACGACCCATCTTAAAATCACATCCTTATCTAAATCCCCCTTTCTGCTGCAATCACCGAACCCTTAATCTCCGGCTTATCAAGGAGACAGTTCCCCTCTGATGACCAGAGGAGATAATCGTCATTGAGACTTGATGTAAGTCAAAACAGTGGATGACCTGTCAATTAGTGCTGCATCAAGGTTACATAATGTTCGTTACAGTGTCGTTAGTCAGTGTGTACTACAGTCTACAGACCATTATATAGTGTTGGTGTTGGCAGTTGTGGATCACTGTTTCAAAACTAGGGACGGATATTTGACAACTCAGTACATAGTCTGAAGTGTATATGTTTTATGAAGCGTTTGTTTCCTGAAAAGGTAAGTTATGTTACAATAGTTTGCAATTAATTTTATGTTTAAGTTACGTCGATGTTTAAAACATAATTCTATTGTTCAGTTTGGTTTATATAACAGGTATATTTCTCGGTGTAACCTTTCCCTAACTGATTGTAGTAGTTCAATTCTTTCAGGGACATTAAGAAGTGGTGGTACATAGTTCAATATTTCTTGGATGTCAACTTCTGGTATGCCCCGAAACGTCGTGAACTTACGGACAAACCAGAAGTTGACATCCAAGAAATCTTGAACTATGATTGTAGTATGACATTGAAGTGTGAGTACATTGTGCTGCTAAAAGACTATCATGAAGGTTTGTAAAAGTGCTCTTTTTAAACAAATTATCACATGACAGATTTTTACAACTAATATAGATTAATATTTTAACATTGAAATGGACACATTTGAAGCTTTGCATTTAATTGGTTAAATCTAAAATGTTAACCATCCATCTCCTGAACGTCTGTAGCACGTCATCATACAGTTCTTGAGTGAACTCGCCAGTTTATGGATGACAAATCTTGAACCTTTGAAGTGATAAGTTTTTAAATTCAAAATGTTAAGAATTTAAAGTGTTAGCTTTTGACGTGTATGTGATCGTCTAATTGTTTGGGTTTTTTTATTGACTGTGAGTTAAATTTCAGTAACTATGAACTTAAGCGTGACTCTGTCCAGACAACAAATCCTAAACAAAGATATGAGGTTCCACTGTACTGTTGGGTTGTTATTTGAGATAGGCACTCCTGTAAGAAGTCTATTGACGACCACGACAGACAAGTATCACTCAACTCGCACAGTGTCGTCTGCACCTCACTAACTGTCGTCTGCCCTGTCTAGACAGAAGTCGATAACACGCGACAAGTGCCAATGAAACGCAATACTCTCACCCATTGAGCGAAAAGTGCTGTCTTGTCATGGGTCCCGTTTTAAAAAGTTCTCGTAAGACTAAGACGATTTTTTTTTTTTATCTCAGCCTGTTTAATGAATTTGTTATAAAGCTAGGGCGTCTTAACTTTCATCTTAGTGCTCTCATAACTAGAGCGCTAAGATAAAAGTTAAGACGTCTTTGCCCGACAAAAGCGCTAAGATTATAGTTGACGAGCCCACAGAGAGCCTTGGGGGCTTTATGATAGTGCTAAGATAAAGGTTAAGATGTCTTAGCCAAATATACTTCTTGAAACGCGAGGAATATAAGAAAGTGCACTCCCTTTTTATAGTATTGTCTTTTAAACGCAACAGATGGTAAAGTCGTTCATTTAGTTATTAAAGTTTCAAGGACATTTACATATAAGGTAAGTATAAGATAAGAAAATAACATTTCCATCAGAAACTCACTCATTACTTTTTGCGTGTTTGTGAAATGAAATGGCTGTTAAACAGGTAATGCAGAATAATATTGTAGTTTTAATTATCCTATTCCGTGATAGCTTCTCATGAAACAGAAACTTTAACTGGTAAGAATGATTTAACCTAATAGAGTTTGGTCGTAAAATAAGTCGAAATTGTAATATTGAAAGTGACAGTTTCTCCACAGGGGACTTGTGGTTTTAGTAAAACGACACTTTAAGTGACGTGAAATGATTAATATTTAATTAGAAACAGAAATCACGCGGTAATGACACATTGGTTTTGAACAAAATAAACTACAACCAGAATTGTATTTTTTTCAAGCGAGGAAATTGATATCTCAAATCTTCAGGGATGACTTCCGTGTTCAATTAGTGCGTGGATCCATTTATTTCTGATGGTTAAAAACCACAACGGGGCCCAGAGTGGTTTACCTATGGCCCATATCGATCATTTGTATTGTTAAAGTGCTATTAATCACGTCCCTGTAGTCTGTTGCGTTCTTGGTGTAATCTCCATAAGAACATCGAATGTACATTCAGTTTCTATGGCAACAGTTAATCAAACAGCGTTGTTAATTTCACCCAGGTTTATAACCTGTGGTCTTCCTCATCAGCGATTGACAGGTGGATGTGGCTTATTGCTTTTCGTGATGAATTATTCCTGATCCGGGCCTTGTGTGTAAAGGCACTGATGAGGAACATGTATTGGACACCCGGAATGTATAAGCTCTAGTAATGTGTGCTCTTTGAATCGCATGTTACTAATATGGAGCTGATTAGCAAAGCAGGTGCTCTGTTGTATTGCATTAACGTGACGTGAAGTGAACAATGTATTGTACATATTGCATGACGGGGTGGTAATGATCAACAGATGAGAGTACGATTAATTAGAAATCTCGCGGTCTTTGTTAAAAGTACTAAAGGCGGATTATATAATTACAAGGGAATACCATGTGTTAAACATGAGGTCATTCGGTTTACAAATTCCAAAAGTATTGTGAGCTGTTCGTATTTGTAAACAGAACCTACCTACTCGTGGCCGTAGCTGACTGAGCGGGTGGAAATGTAAACACTGCTGTCAACTGGGGTTAACCCTTACCGTGCGGCTCACGGAAATATCCGGGTCAGGCTAGTGGCCTGACCCGGATATTTCCTTGGGCCGCACGGTAAGGTTAGTAGCGTGAGGCGCTGTTCGTGGGTTTGTGACTGTTCACGGTTGTCAAGTCTTAGTTTTGCACCCTGACTACAACTAAGGTTCGAATCCTACCAGAAAAAAATACAGATCATTTGCATTTATTCATGGAGGATGTGCAACATATCTTTGTGAATTCAAATAAATCTCAGAATATCGTTTTAGAATGTGTTCCTAAGACTAAGCTATCTTAACGTGTATCTTAGTGCCCTAGTGACGAGAACACTAAGATGAACGTTTAGTAACGCAACTTAAGAACTATTTCGGACCTATAGACTTGTCGCTACACTTAGTTTTTAACATTCAAACAGGACCTAGACTTGTCGCTATAGTTAGTATCTTAACATCCAAACTATAGAGTTTTGGTGCTTGGAAGTCGAACTGATGTGACTATTTTGGCAAACATGATCAGACAAATGGTATAAATTGCTAAGATATATATCGTACAATCTTGGTACTTTTAGTTTCACATTTCAAAGTTTTAATGCATTTTTTATTCGCTGCCGTCCTAAAGAAAGTAATATTACACAGATCTACCAATGGAACACCCTCTCCTTTTGACAAAAAAAATCTTTAGAATATTGTACCTATTCATAAGCTATGAATTTATTGTACTCTGTGTCACATATTCCCCATATGCTGTTGTCAAAGCCTGACCTATGTTTGCCTTCTGGTTCTGCTATAGAACGGTGTACATTGCCCTTAAATTTTAGTGTCAATCACTTTTCAAGCCTACCGTGTAAGTATTTGGTCCGTGAAATATCTACGACTGTCTTGGCTTGACTGATCACAGGCAGTATATAATATACACAAGGCTATTGCATTGGTTATGGTTAATATTGTACACATATTATCAAGGGTATTCACATATGGGACTCGGGCTCATATAATTATGTCTGCTCGTTTAAATCATTAACTTTGTGTGTTTCATGCATCACTACCAGGTGTACGTAGGTTAGGGTGTCTGTTGCATATGCCCAATGGTATATATCCGCATTTAATTATAACCTGTTTTGTTACCTGCCCTGAATATGAATGTATTGAAACATTTCACCAACATGCACTGGGCGAATAGTTTCGATTTGCAAAAGCCAAAATCGTTGTAAACTGTGTACTTCCAAAAGAAAGATTTGTTTTTCGTTGGGAAGTGCAGTTTTAAATCTACTTTATGTTCATGGCTAATCCAAGTTTTTTTCTGGTTTTGTCCAGATTTTGCTCAAACATAAATTTGAACATAATGTTTCACGTCAAGATTTGAAAAAAAATATTTCATGTGAGAATGATTTAATGCTCTCGTATTCAAGTAACGCTGAACGTAATTAATGATGTTAAAATGTGTTAGATGTGTCAAATGTGTCACTGAAAGCTTTTATTATTAGTGAAATTGACACCCAAACTAACAAGCAGACCCGCATGCATGGCTTTAAACCACCCGGGTTTTTCCTAACTACCATTATTTTCAATCCGCGCACCTGTGTTCTTAGTCGCTAATTTAGGCACGTGTCGTTGAGTTCAAAGGTCAGTATACAAATGAATACCACAAGAGGTTCGTATTGCAATGGTGGAATACTTCCCGTGCTAAATTGGCCATACCTTGCTAATTGGCTTCAGTTCTATACCTTTTTACATGGTTGTCAAATTAGTAATTTAATCCGAAAAATGACATTTTTCTTCTGTTTTGGATTCCATGGTATTTGCGACACAATTGTAGGCTGGTACTTTTTTTGATCAAAGTTTTTGCTGAAAGATTGCAGAACAGCTGGTTGGTGAATGTCGTCTGCTGGAGCACGTGCTGCGAGAGAACAGCAGACGACATGTTCAACGAGCACTCATTGCTTTTGGTTTTGGTCGTCTGCCCGCAGAGATAATATGGTCATCTCCCCGCTGAGTTGTTTGACCAATTGTCATTAAATGTTGATTATATTTACATAGGTATACATTAGGGAGATCTCGATCATCAATACACACAGTTGAACAACGGAAGAGAAATGAGAAAATTATTAAAATGTTCGTTATCTAAATTTACAAGTAATTAGACATTGTAAATATTCTGAACGTATGTAAAAAATAATTAGATTAAGCAAATAGGATAACGCACACAAGATTAATGAGTCTGGTTTCGAAAACACAAAATTATTGTAAACTGTGCATTTTCCAAAGAAAAACGAAGTTTTTCTTTGGAAAATGCACAGTTTACAACAATTTTGGATTTTCTAAACCGAACCCATTGGTTCAACATAGGTTTATTATGTTACGTAAATAAGGTGTATAATTAAAGATCCGACTGTCTTTTTCTCACACAAATCCACACAAATATTTATAGGGAAATGTGCTCACCGTACAACTGCGAGTCATATCAAAATTAATATTTTAAAAGCCTTCGTCCATTTCAAAGCCACATATGACAGTTGTTAAACACAAGTTAAGACAATATTTGCCACGGGTGACAGGTTGTTAGTGCTGTTGAATCGCCTGTGGTAGCTACACGAGCAGCACATGGCCTAATCATATCATTATGTACCGAGAAACAAAACAGTAGCCACTGATAAAACGGCTGTATAATACATAACGACTACAGCGCGTGGCCACTGTCTTTCTGAAGACTTGACTCACATTACAATCGCCTGTGTTCGGTATTGTCTCGTGTGCATTCACCTGCCTGCCACATGTTCTTTAATACCTCGGATCACCTTTCCTTCTTATTGTTGTCAATAACCCGGCACGCGACCTACGTCATTGTCTTGCTATCACATGGTTCTTAAAGAGATTTGGTAAAACAGAAAGGGAAAATGTTTTTGCTGATCAGCAATAATCTCCCTTTGATGGTTGAATATTTTAAAATAAAGGAGAAAAAGTGTATTCTTATTCAGGTTATACTAACGGGAACCAACTGTCTTTTTGATACTATAGTATTTGTTTGTGTATGTAAGCGAAGATAAAATCGTATGGATTTCACTTTCTGATGTCTGCTTGTGAACAGGTAAATATCATTACCATTAGTTATGTTTTTATAATTAGTGTCGATTTTTTGGTAACAGTGTCTCTTATTATTCCAGGTTACCTTTGATGTGCAGTTGGGATAAGTTTCATCGCAGATGACTGTCTTGTAACGAAGATCGTTTCTTTGAGAAGGTGAGTTGTGTTCCTATTGTGTTTTTCTGATTCATGTCGGGTCGTGTGCTTATACACAGACGCCATAAACTCTGTTTACAAATGACGATATTGTTAATCTTTGTACGTGTACTTTCTGAACTTTGTGCTGTTAAAAACTACCCTGCGATAATTTGTTTAAAAGAGCTCCTGTAGGAGCTCTTTTAAACACATTACCACAAGATGGGTTTTCAACAGCCTGTATCAGTTGGAATTTAAAAACTAAAATGAGCAAATCTCGTGCTCAGCACTAAGGGTTAATAAAATAAAATAGATTTTCAGCTGCAGTAGATGATAAATGTTATAATTTTCTTATTATGACAATAAAAAGTTAGGGTCGGCACCTTTGTTGTAGAAAAGGTCGGACAATCGGAACCACAACATTTGTTTTATTTGGCCTTAGTGAAACATTTTCAACACTGAACACTGTACAAGCTAATAAATCTGACTTTAACAGTCTTAAGCATATTCCAAACTGAAGTTGGATTTTATCCCATGATGTAGTCTTAGTATAACAATTGTCAAAAACACGTCTGTCAACCATTAAATGTGTCATTTGATAAAAGCCCCGTAAGATGTTGAGCTCTGAGCCATACTAGAGTTTAATACACACCGGACCTAGAGTTGACTTACAAATGATAAAATCAATGTAAGCTGTGCACTTTTAAACAAGTTTTTCTGTGAAACGTGCACAGCTTACAACGATTTTAGCATTTCTAAACCTAACCTATTGGCCCCGTGACGTCGTAATGTTACAACTCTTTGTGAACCCGCACCCAGTGCCATATGTGAACGACCAAAGGCTACTTTGAGCATGTTCAGTGCGTGACCTTGTCAATGTCTTCACGGAGGTTGATTTTTATGTCAGTGTAGGGTGGTATAAATGACTTTATAGTACCTTCTTCAATATGCTGCATTGGCTATATGATAAAGCCTTATCGTTTTGTCCAGTTGGCTAAGTGGAGAAGCTGACCATATCACTTGATGGCCATCATGAAGGCCATATTGATAACAACGCTATAGAATTTTAAGGCCATTTATCACATAGCCTTTTTCATTCAAGAACATTATCATATTTTCACGGTCTGTGAGTACACGGGAATATATTTATTATATACCTAAATTGACACTTTTTGTATTTATGGATATAACAGATAATAAAGAACGAGAACCGATTAAAGCTGTAATAAATCGTAAATAAATCCATTTAGTTGTGAATATTAGATTTAATCTAAAATTAGTATAATGAAAAATGGGCATGGTTCTGAAAGACAAAATATGAAATGTACAGGTATGTATCACCAATGAACAGTCATGACAAACTTGTTTTGAGTGTTAAATTTGGGAGTTATTTACTGAAAATAAACTCGCTAGGGTTAGCTCCGTGTTAGGGGTGAGACATCTTCTTTTTCACTGTAGTGCTCTGGTTACAAGAGCGCTTTGATGAAAGCTAAGATGTTAGCCCCAAATAAAAGCCGACACGTCACCACCGGACATCGAAACTCACTTACAATCAATATTAGTCTAAGATCGCTTTGAGGAACGGGACTAAGGTCTGTCCACGCATGTATTTCAAGACAGCCTCGCAACAAAAGTAACGAAAGCTATTAGATATCTTAACTTTCATTGCCGTGCTCTTGTGATGAGAGTGCTACGATGGAAGTTAAGACATCTTTGCCGCACGAAAGCTTCAAGAAAAGGTTCTCTCTGAACTATTTAATTGTTATGAGATCGATATATTCCGTAAGTAAATGAGAAAGACACAAACATATTGCTATGATACGGTTATAACAAAGGACCAACTATATCGGGTTTATTGAATGACCACTGTAGTAAAGAAACTGACCATAGAAATCATACACTGCCTGGCCATTGTCCAAGAAATCAAACAGGCCGTCTAGGTCATGAATAACGCCTCATAATGCATGGTCACAACAACGTGCTCAGCACTGCGTGATTTACGAGACAGACACAACAATATGTTCCACTTCCGCCAATGCTAAATCATCGTTTTAGTTCCATGGATTATTCCCTCAGCTGGCGTTACGATGACCTGGGGTCAGTGTCGGGTCACATGAGCCGCAGTGTGGATATCTGAGATATTTTATTCTCATGAAAAATCCATTGACGAGATTTGATCTTCCTGTATAAAACATCGTGCATAGTTTGTTCATGATAAGCATGAAGGTATAACCCCTTAGTTGCCCACGTGTATTGTGATTGGCAGGGTGTGTACAATACACCATGTATATTTCCAAGGGTGGGGTTACAGTGGTCGTTAGTGAGCCATGGAGATAAGAAGCATGACGCTTATTCAAATGTTGGGAATAATGATCAACGTAAGAGCTTGTCTGTCTTGGTATACACAGAGGTTTCAGCAACTGTATTCTTCGCCTTCATCTTTTCCAATAGAGTTTAATTTGATTCAAAATTCATTATATTCTGAAACATTGTTTAATACATATTTAAAACAACATGTAAACTGAAGGCCATGCTTTGTCAAAATCTTGTGTACACTAGTTACTTCATATAAACTTAATAGTTGTATTTCTTGTTAGTTTGATGATGTTGAGATAACGTTTGACTTAGGATTTGGTCGTTATTTATTTATTTGTGAAAGGAAATAAAAATTTGAATTTAAATGCCAATGGTAATGAAATTGATGAAACACAGCATATGTTATATTTTGGATATCCTTTATCCTTTTATTGGACTCGACTTGTAAAAAGTGTGCAATTCCAAAAATAACATAAAATGAGGATTTAATGAAAATGTATCTGCAAATTACTTTTCGGTATTGCAAACCTGACGGCATGAAACATCAAACGTACAACAGCCGGCAATTCGTTTTCAAACACCACTTTAGTTGAAGCAATAATTATTCCGTCTGGAGCGAAGAAGTCGATGGTCAATGAAGATTGACCATTAGTGATAATTCACAGTGAGGAGATACACTTGAAGATCACAGGCAGTTGTGCCGAGCGAAACACCTTAATAGACAGGGACGTAAACCATCTCCTTGGTACATACCATGCTAAAGCATTGTCATTGTGCACTGGCTCGTCTTTGATGTGTTGAGTTCCACTATCGCATCTTCGGACATCAATAATTTCTTTTCAAAAGGCCACTTGACTTTCAGCTTCAAATAAACATGCATATTCATGAGGAATGACAACGTACCGTCTTTCAAAATGTTATCATGTTGATGGAGTTTTATCAAGAGATCCCCATGTTTACTGAGCGATCACAAGTCACGGGGTGGGAAGGTTCCTTACATTGCAAGTGTCCTCCCATGTTATTTATTCATAGGGTTTTGTTTGCATATAGAGGAGTTCGTGTGGAGACTCTTCATCAGAACAGGTGTCTCTGACTTACATGTCAACTTCAACCCTCTCTTGACACCTGTGTATGTGAACACTTATGTTAAGGACGCTGGTATGTACACGTGGTGATATTCCACTCGTCTTTATATTAATCCAAGACCTCATTGAAGAATGAAAACAAAAACATACCATAAAAGCGGTTATAGAGAATAATTAAAATATATATGCTTCATTAATTTGTGGATACATAAAAAACTCTTGTTAGTGGTTATTGGCTTTAATTTTTTATCGTGAAAATTATACTTAATTCAATTTATAAGTGTGATGTAGTATATTTTGTGCTGAAAAAATATGAAGAATCGTGAACGAATATGTTTATGTATGAAAACCTACAGCACATACAGTATATACATCCAGCACCCCCCTAACAACGACATCAATGCAGCCCCAGCTGTTTTTAATAACCCATTATCCTGTTGATTTCACAACGTAATGGCAGATCAAGCGCTAATAATCTATAATAAGTCTAAATTGTCAGAACCTTGTCAATATCATCCCTGGGAGAACTGGTGTTTTTGCCTGTCAATCACCTCAAAGTACCACAAGCTTATTACCACCACCTTCACGCGTGTTTCAAGTCTGTTGTCCGTTTCATTATCAGCTGACAAATCGGCGCTGACATTTACTGTTCATTTCCGCACGGATCAACATTGACATTAACTGATAATTACCCTGCTATTACCCCACGACACATCACGGTTCAATAATACATCACAGGCATTAACACCCAGTAATATCCGACATCAGCTGATACAAACATCAATTGTCTATTTCACTTTGTAAATAGCATCTGACCACTACTACAAATAAACTGTTTGGTGTTATAATTAGATAAAACAAAAACTCGTGGGTTATTTATAGCAACTACGAAAGCAAAATATTATCGTTATTATCATTTTCTCAGAAATCCACTACCAGGACCCCATACCACGAAGATCTGGTAAAGCTAGGAAATCTTATATTTTATTTAAGCATCATTCACCTGACGAAGGAGCAAGCATATGCCCCGAACCTTCGTAAACTTACGAACAAGAAAGTGACATCCCAAAATAATACGTACATTTTTAAAGCTCTTAAAAATACAAGATAACAGTCAGTCAAAAAATGTCTCTTAACCACTCAAATATAGGGCGATATAGATCTTTGTAAGTGTCCAGCTTTGATAAAAGTCGCAGATGGCTGAGTTATATTGACATGCATTATTCCTGTTTGAAGATGTCCAACGTGCAAAGATTAGTGACTTTTTAAAGACGGCCTGGCCATCTGTTGGCGAAGGAACCATGGGTCACTTAGTGCGGTCAGGGATCCATTCTTTTGTTACGCGTAGAATGAGATCGTCATCTTGACCAGGCCAGGTTTAAGCTGGACATTGGCTAGTCTCCTTATGTCATCCGTTGTTGACTGCCCGTATGTAAATAAAGTAAGGACTTTGGCAAACAACCTGAAGGCGTCGCTGAATGGCTTGGATGGTTTACTCAGTGTTACATGTAGCTCTAGTGGCAGGAATAGCTGTAGTTAGTTATAATGAAGTCACTTGTCAAAGTGTGAAGCGCAACATTTTTAGTGTTTTTGTAAATTGGTTTTGTAAAACCTTTCCTTTGGTATTTGTTTAAAAGAGCTCCCGTAGTAATTTTGAAACCAATTTTGATTTAAACATATTTTATTTACTCAAAAAAAGGATTGGGAAAAAGTTATACAACTTATGAAACCCTCTCCATAATATTTACATTAATTCATTTGAAACCATTTGATAGTTTTCAACAGGGCAATTAGTCAGCTGTAAATCCAAATTTAAAAAGATTAACAACCACTTGTGCTGGTGACTATGTATGTCTTGTAAAATTACAAGACTTTTGCATACGAAGCAACTTATCATCATACATACCAGGAGCGTGGAAATAACATTTTTAAAACCTTCCCCACAGAGTAAACAGTAAACAGACGAAATCTACTTAGACGGAACTGAACTCTACTTTTAAATTTTACTAACCTAATTTTATTAGTTTGTGTATGACTTATGATTGTTTATGATAACTTTTTAAAATGTTTTGTTTAATAAAAATAAAATTGAAAGCTACCAGCTGATATGTATTGTATTAGTTTGGTTAAGCCTTAAAATGCTAAACTAGGGAGAGTTTAATTCAAAACTGTTACCATCTTGTGCTGTTGAAAATCTTTCCTGTGATAATTTGTGTAAAAGAGCTCTTGTAGGAGCTCTTTTACACAAATTATTACAGGAAAGATTTTCAATAGCCTTTTTAGGTTGGAGTTTGGACATTGAAATTGACAAATGTTGGGTTCAGTAGTTTAAAAGTTTAGTATTCTCTACTTGTCCGCGGACGACTAGCGCGTAAAATGAGCATGCTTGTTATACAACTAGGTGTTCGTCATACAACTAGTTGTTCAGATAAAACAGTACATTTCATCCTTGATTTAACACCATATACACATATTACATAATTGATCTTTACATTTTAAATTCGTCACAGTAGCGATAGTTCATTGATAATGTTTATGAACATTTTTGTTATGACAAAAACACAAGTCACTTGCAGCTAAGAATCCAGGCCAATTTCACAAGAGCGAATGTCTTCGTCACACCTGAAACACATTGTAAACTGACACGAATACATTTAATGTTTCTTAGATTACGTCCTTCCAGTTGACTGTCTAAACATGGCACAAATTGAAACATTCCAGTCAAGTGGGAAAACTAAGGAGACGAATTACCGAATAGATTGGTGTCAAACTGACGCATTAAAATGTCAGGCCGCACTTGTAACTTGTTTTACAATAACAAAAGATGCGTAAATCCTTTAATGGTATCATTTCAACCAGCAGTGTTCCATCCTATTAAATCCTTTCTAATGTGAAGAGACACTCCCTGAATACCTGGCACTGTCTGTACATCCTACATAATGGGGGTTGTAATGTTAGATAATGTCAACACACGTGCACGTTATCACAAACAACAGCTTCAAGTCAAACTCAAGCCTAAGGAAGTTGTTGAAAACTTCCTGTAGAGTAATATTTGAAGAAAATTGTTCAGGAACAAACAATAACATGATAGATTGTACAGCCTATTAGAACAGAACAGAGCAGAACTTTATTTCTCTCAAGGCTATATACATAGCATAGATTGAGGTTAACAGGAGAATATAACAGATTAGAAGTTG
>JAULCD010488892.1:1504-14787 GCA_032361085.1 Calliostoma canaliculatum | reverse complement strand
ACAGGTAAAAATTGCTAAAATACAGTGTACGGTGGTGGGGCGTGAGTGATAGGGTATTGAGGGTGAGGAACGGGGTGGGTAATTATGAGGTGAAACAGCCTTCACAGGTAAAAAATGATAAAAATAAATGTGTAAGGTGTTTGGGGGTGAGTGATAGGGTATTAGGGAGTAGGGGGGTGGCGGGGTGGGTGGGTGGCGGGGGGGAGAGCGACGACCTATACTAAGCAGACTGCGAGTAAGCAGGTTAGACGCAGGTTTGGATGGTAATAAAGCAGTAGTGCCTTGGCTTTCCGGGGGGGTGCAGGTTCCGTACCCCATATTTTAATACAGACCACTTCCCACCTTAGGTCCTGTTGGTAGGTGTCCACTGGTGCGTTGCTATCCCACGTTCTGTTTATGTTTGTGTGTCTGCTTGTACCAGATCGGGTATTTCACCAATTATAACGTGCTATCTCACGGAGACATCATGTCGCAGTTTACATAAATATCTTACTCAGATACATTTTACTGACTCTTGAGCTAACAAGTCCTTATGACAAACCATTGCAAAGTGCAACTTTTATAACGTCTTTTGATCTGACGCAGCCGGAATCGAAACTCAAATCTACCGCAAACTCTGTTTTTTGAGCAGACGCTCTGACCACTACGGCATGGAGGCCGGTCTTGCAGAATGACAGCTTCTTCCTGTATAAGGTACAAATAAAGAAACTTAACTATTTTGCAGATGACCACAAAGGGTTATGTCTTGAGTGGATGAGAAGACCAAACACTTTCTTTAACTAGTGAAGGGTTTATATGAGCAAGGGTAACAGTCTTCATGACTTTCCACAAATGGTCGTCTGGCACCTCTAACCTGTTGAAAATTGTCTGAAACTGCATCGTCATGCATTAGAAATCCTGCACCAGATATGCCTTTGATTTATTCTTGTTTACTAGTCAATCTAGTTGCCTGTAGAACACAACTGGTGTTTAAGAAGCTCAGTTTTCTCATCTGCCTGCAATCTGTCACCCTGGTAGCACATAAAAGTTTGTAACAGCAGGAAAGTCCAATAATGCCAGACTAATTAGAGGCATTGGAAGTGATCACTGTGCCAAGGGTGCATCAGGACATAGGCAGGTATCCTGCAAATTGAAGCTGACAGGAAATGGTAGGGAATCACCATGCAGTGCAACACCGGCAGTGACTCTATAATCAATGTGTTTTATCTTCTGAAATACATTTAGTTGAACAGGGGCAAATTCACAAAAGGCCTCATTTATATACCTTGACTCATACATGTAGCCTTGTGTATACTGACCTGCAAAGAAAACACATAAGGTTTTTTACGTGTATTAAGTATTATTGTTGCAATAAATGTTTAAAATGAATGTTCAAGACATGTTCGGGATCAGTTGTTTGAATCGGCGTCATGTTTCCAGAAGCGGAAAAAGTCATGAAAATGCATTTCTAATCATCTGTTAAAACACAGGATCAATCATCAATCTTGACGATCAAAATGCATGTGCACTTTGTGAGGTCTTTCTCATTTAATGCACGGGTACAGAGAACTCAGTACCCGGTTTACAAAATGCCACACCAAAATCTGAACTAACAAGAAATTGCACTGGACTCCTTGAAGGTAGCATTTAATAAAATGTCATTATGAGGCATCTCAGTGTTAATCGGTCAACCATACGCCGTCTTGTCAGTCGCATCAACTGACAGGGAGCAATGCTGACCGCCCTCGGCTTGGACAATGCAACTGTTACAACGACGAGACAAGACAGGCAGCATATGGGACAGGCAGCATACGGATTGGTAACCATGGAAGAAGGATTCACCTGTCCACAGTCATCGCAGCCTGAGAAAAGCCGGGATGATCTGTCGATTCACCCACTGCCAGTTGTCTCTGACAATGACCAGCTCCTGCTGTGAATTGCTTTCATGCAGCAGTGTTGTTTCCAAGATATCCTGTCCAGTGTCACATCTGTTTCTGGTAATTTGACTCTCATCGGGAAGCAAGGTTTGATCTCTAATCTTAACTGATCGGAGCTCATGAATTATGACCTCCTTGATTTACCATGTTTGGGTCAAAAATTGTTTGGTAGGAAGTTGTTAGACATCTATTTTAAGTTTGAGAAGCAACATAAAAATACATTATACTGGTTTACAATCCTCTGTAGATGCACTGCAGGTTTGAGTCATTTCTTTCGAGCTTACCTTGGGAGGTTGTCTACTTTCATCAGAAATTTGGCTCTTCTTGAAGACTTCTTTGTCTACCAAATCATCACTCAAGGTTTCCATTGCCTATTCTTTCACCCCTCCGCTTTCTCACTTTCTACAGGAAGTAATACAGTGTTTAGCAGAGCTCAACAAGGCAATCAAGACTCTAGTCAGGAAGTAAGCAGTAGTCAGGTTTATAAGATTATTTTTTTCCCCTGGATTTTACTTCTCGATCTTCGTGCTGAAAAAGAATTCGGACAAAAAGCACCTGATCTACAACATGAAAGTTTTCAACAAACAGTGTCTCAAGATTCCTCCCTTCTTGAAGATACTGATTTTGCTGACCCTCAGGGCCACGATTAGACCGGGGGATTATTTGGCTTCCTGCACATGCCAATATATCCACCCAATCAAAATTTCTTTTGGTTTCTGTACCAGGAAGTGTATTACCAGTGGGCTGTAGTTTTTACACACATTATCAAGCCTTTTCTCCAGTTTCTCCAGTTTCTCAGGCTCATGCAGAGACAGGGGGCTTAGACTGTCGCTACTCAGTTGGCCTGGTTAACAAATGAGCAAAAGTCAGAGTTTACACAGCCCCAGGACTTGTAGTTCATATGCTTCTTGCTTGCTTGGACATTCCGCTGGATCAAGATTCAGACAGTAGCGACACCCTCGCTCAAGGGTGTGGTCTCCATACTTAAAAGGCAGCAGGTCCTAGGGTTTCTAATCTTGGCCAGGACCTGACACACAGGGGATGACTACAACTCTGGCCACTTCGGCATTACCTGGGGCCATACTTTCTGTTTCCATACTGGCTCCTGTACATCTCTGTAGATACTCTACTTGAACGTTTGAAAGTTTGTAAAGGCATATGTATGAGCGACATACCATATCATCTACACCACTTTGCGGACGCTTTTAAAGAAGGCTGGGGAGGCCACTTCCAGGACCAAAGTACCTCAGGGCTGTGGTCAGACAAAAAAAAGTCTTAGCACTCCCAAACTCCCTCAAGTTTATTGCAGTCCTTTGGGCCATCAGTAACTTGCATCTACTCCTGAGAGACCAACACATACTCATTAAGTGGAACATCACTACTGAGGTGCATTACATCAATAAGCTAAGGAATACACGTTTACCAGAACAGGAAGGTATATGATGACAAATTCACTTAATGCCAAGCATATGCACACATTAATCCTTACCCTACGGGTCACAAAATAATCCGGTTTGCCTTGTTGCACGCTGACAGCGCAATTGTTTGACTCCACCATGGATTTAAGAACCTGAAATGGGTATTCCCTGAGGCGCGCGCTTGGAGGAAATTTTCGCAAAAGTACAGTCTTTCCAGTGGCGCATTATATGTATTGCCGGGATCATTATCGATCGAATTATTGATGAAATCGAAAATGCATAAAAAATGTTAAACATCATCGTGATGGTGATTTGGAGGAAATTTTTACAATTTTATTGCACCTTTATTGTACCTTTGACATGGCTCTTCCGGATTTATTAAATTTAAACTAAAATTTTTAACAGTTTTTGCTTGGTGCACACAACATGGAATTAAAACTAAGAAAAGTTGTATATATTTGAAAACGTCACTTGATGGTGCAACATCACGGAATAATCCGGGCAATTTTAAGACATTTTTACTTTCATAATAAAATTTGTTAAATACATTCAAAATCGGCCATGGCGACAGCCGAGGAATCAAGCTCCTGTTGGGGTGTCTTGCTGCGCAACTTCGTTGACGATGTTGTCTTCATACTTTAGTTGAATGTATTCTTTCTCACATTCCTGCACAGTGTGAAAAAGTTTGAAGCATGAGTCTACACACAATGCTGTTTGACAATGGTTGCACTTGTAAGAAGACTCATGTCCGAAATCTTACGTTTCCTTGCTGGTCAGTCAGGAAGGGCCGCTTGTCATTTTCATTCAGCCGAGCAACAAACCCCACATGTTCCTGTGACAGTTTTGTTAGCACCTGTTGCCTTGATATTTTAAAAGAAACAATCTTTATTGAAGACGAACACATGGATCGTTGTTGCTGTTGTAGTGGCACCGTCCTGCACGTTGTTGAAAGCCAATGTCTTTGTTCAGCATCGCCGACTTAATCAGCGACTTTACAATTTTACCTCTGTACACTCTCTGCAACGTTTTCTTGTTACCAGTGACTTCTTTGTTAAAGATATAGAAGTTCACATGAGATAATTTTATCATATGAAAAAAACCAGACGTTTCCACCATTTCATTGTCTTTGCAGTGAATGCCGTGTACGACAGCATTTGGTCGATTTTATTAACTCCACCCATGTACTTATCATAGACATTGATCACAGCAGGCTTCTTGATATTTTCGCCTGTAACTCGGCACTTCTTCCCGGTAGGTTAAAACTCGTCAGTTTCTACTGTGCGCAAGAGATAGACACTTTTCCTATGATTGTATTTCATAAGAAGCAAGTTTCTGTTGTGCATTGTGTAAGTTTTACCCTTTAATTTTTTTTCATTTATAGCAGGCAGCCCTTCCTATTTATAAGTTCCCATGGCACCAGTGCCACACAACCAAGTTTACATACAAATGTGAAGATGAGTACATATTGTCCATAAAGATATGATAATCCTTGCCGAGGTAATCTTTCATCAAATCCATGACTAAGACGTTGATGATGCCACCTTCACTGCCACCTTTACATCGTCGGTTTTGCCGGTGTAGAGTTTAAACTCATAACAGAGTGGAGTCGCACAGGTGGAGTCGCACAACATGTACAACTTCATACCACATCTTTTTGGCTTGTCGCGGTTGATAACAACAGTTGATGACATTTTGATAGACGACACCAAGTTTGTTTAAGGGGTTGTAATTTTTGTGATTTCTTGTAGCACTGACATTATTGGTCAGGTTAAAGAAGTTCATAATGAGCCAAAATCAGTTACTTGACAACGTTGCCGGAAAGTATGGCATCATTGTGACAACGTCACTTTACCAATTAGTTCAAATGTCTTTCTGTACTACAAGCCCAATGGCAATGGTCAAAGTTATAAAAACTTTCATTTCTGAGCTATTTGTAGGAGGTGCTGTTGACCCATTCTAGTCCGGGTGCCTCACACAACTCTGAGGAAGCTGAAATTGATACTGAGAGGACATTGAAGCTGGTGATCGGGGACTAACAGACCGAGCAACCTCAAAAAGTATTCAACCAAAGAGAGACAAAGGGTTTAACTATTTAATGTCACTGTTAGCTATCCACTGAACAAAGAGCTGGATTGATGTCAAAACGATTGTGAACATGCCTTGTCCACAGTAAATGTTATGCCACCAACACTTGCCTTGTCTTCCTTGGGTTGAATAAATAAATTGTTGGTTTCGTGAAAATGTAACATGTAACGTAACCCGGTAGTAATCCCGAGTGAGTTTTCAACATTGTTTCAGTTGTTTCGCGGCAGTCCGATTTTATAGCAGGAGAATACCTAGTGAGGCCCTGTAGAACGATTCTCTACTGCTGAGAGTGATGGTGAGCTCCCGGAATTATTTTATATGCATACTTTTGTGCCTATGTGTCTGCTTGTATTAAATCGGGTATTTCACCAATTTTAACGCACTAGCTCACGGAAACATTATGTCGTAATTTACATGAATACCCCACTCAGTCACGGTATATTTATTGACTCTAAGCCAACCAGTCCACGTGACAAACCCCTACCGTACTTTGTTTTTTGAGCAGACGCTCTAACCACTACACCACGGAGTCCCGTCACGGAGTAACAGTAACATTAAAAGATCCAAACCTTTGGACTATCTTCGGCCAAATACGCGTTGTGGGCCCCCGCTCTACAATGCTGTGAGCACATTTTGAGCATGCCCTTTGTGGTGTGGATTCCCCCCATAAAACTATGACCACTTTTAATGTCCTTGTCATTATAACCCCTTTTAATGTCATTGTCTTTACGACCACTTTTAATGTCCTTGTCATTATTAGCACTTTTAATGTTGTCATTATTACCATTTTAATGTCCTTATTATTACCACTTTAATTTCTTTATCATAAATACTACATCATAATTACTACTTTTAATGTCCTTATCATTTTTACCAGTTGTAAAGTTCTTATCATTATTACAACTATTAATGGCTTTTTAATTATGCTCACTTTTAATGTCCTAATAATCACCACTATCAATGCCCTTATCATTATTACTACTTTTAATGCCCTTGTCATTATAACAACTTTTATTTATTTTTTATCATTATTAACACTTTTAATGTTCTTATCATTATAACCACCTTTAGTGTCCTTATCATTGTCACCACTTTTAATGCCCTTATTATTATAACCACATTTACTGTCCTTATAATTATTAGTACCTTTAATGTCCTTATCATCATTACCACGTTTAATTCCCTTACCATTATTACCACTATGAATGTCCTTATCGTTATTATCTTTATTAATGTCTTTATTATTATTACCACTAAAAGTAACAATATTTTTTTTGCTGCGCTGGAAGAATCTGAGACCATCATTTTCGGATTTATGACAAATTGTCCTGCTAAGAACTTTCATTAACCAAGAACTGCTATTACCGGAATTTAATTTCAGCCAATCGGATGGAATAAGCAATCTCCAAAAAATAATTAATAAAAAAAATAGTGAATCGAAATGTTTACTTAAAGTATACAGTATAATAAATTCCAAATGCTGTTATTTTACCGATTTTATAGACAGGCGCTGAATGTGTAAGAAAGGAGTGAATTTATGACATTGATGTACACAAGGGTACTGATTCCTAATTTTTGCTAAAGAAATACATGTTACTTACTAAACTTAATACTTTTAACCCGTATTTTGAATGATGAAGAATTTGATTTGTTTTCAAATAAATGGGGTATTAAATATTATGCCATTCTTGATTTGTATTTAGCTTATCATTTTAAAAAAATCGAACAAATAATGAATCAAGTGACAACTCATTTACACTAACTGATCTGGCAGCTTTCTTTAGCGTCCCCTTTTCTTGTTATTTAAAGTAATTGGACTGTCCCTTTGTGGTCGTGCATTGATCCGAAAACGAAGCTGCTGAGATCGCTTGAGCCCGGTACACTGGCGTCTGCCGACACTTGTCTGTTGTTTACTCCCAGCAAGCGGCAGTGAAGGAGCGCAATAGACAGTTGCGGTCACTTCATTGACTCTTAAAGGAATCGATAAGGTCCCAAATCCTGATAATAAGTCATTGACAAGCACTAGTGGCGGACCGATGGTGTTATTGAACGTGTCACGCAACTTATAAAGTGCTGGCTTCACTGTAACCGTCTTGTAGCAGAGAGTCCAGTACTGAGTGATTCTAACTTCATTGAACACTGCTTGTTGATGGAGGTGTGTGTTTTTTAAAAATATACATATTTACTCCTTGCTGGTGTCTACAGACCAAGGATTATAATGGACGTGTTAAGAGACAGAAAAAGAAAAGGATGTGAACTATTTTATCTTTGTCTCAGAAGAATTACAATCATTAGTTGTTAACTAAAATCAATGTTTTTGGATGACAGTTTCCGACAGGTCTTCACTCAGCTCCTCTTGTCCCCCGCCACTTCGGAGTAGCAGAACATTAAATTCACTTCATATGTTGGGTTTGTTCGGTACGAATAAACTTTGTGAGTACAATGTTGTAAAAGTTTTCACTCGCGAAGCTAGGAGAGACATGGTCAAATGTGTTTTACTTTTGGATTAAAGGAGAGTATCTAACATGGAAACGCCCGTGAATATCTCAATACACTTGTATGCTTCAACACACGAATCCGTTAATAACTCGGGGATACCACCAACAACATATTCGTTGACAGGAAAGGTTTTCATCGGCTGTCTCCTGTGCATACTGATATTCATAGCTATCGGTGGAAATATGCTAGTATGTGCAGCTGTACTGACCGACAGGAAATTAAAAAGGAACTGTAATTTTTTCATTGTGTCATTAGCAATAGCTGATCTACTTGTTGCTTCAAGTGTGATGACTTTCGCTGTGCCTAATGACATTCAAGGTGTGTGGATCTTTGGATTGGATTTTTGCAACATTTGGATATCAGCTGACATAATGTGTTCTACTGCATCTATACTTAATTTATGTGTGATAAGTTTCGACAGATACATTCATATTAAAGATCCACTTCGCTACGAAGCATGGATGACTGGTAAAAAGACAGCCTGTTTCATTGCCACGGTTTGGGTGTTATCTTTGTTAATATCCTTCCTTCCAATCCACCTAGGATGGCACTTTAGTACTGATGGGAAAAACACCTATGAATCAGAAAGCTGCATTTTCGAACTGAGTCCGATATACGCAATTTTGTCATCGACTGTCAGCTTTTATATTCCATGTGTCGTCATGGTCTCAATATATTGTCGACTTTACTTATGCGCTAAGCAGCATGCAGACGTTATCAGGAAAACTCAAACAAAAGAGCCTGAAAATAGCAGACATATGGGTTGGCACCGAGCGTCCGAGCATAAAGCAGCCGTAACACTCGGCATCATTATGGGTGTTTTTCTTCTCTGCTGGATTCCATTTTTCGTTATGAATCCTATTTATGCATTTTGTCCCTCTTGTGTGCCTGAAATACTCTATAAAGTTCTTACATGGCTTGGCTATGTTAACTCATGTCTGAACCCAGTTATTTATAGTATTTTCAATCAAGAATTTAGAGATGCTTTTCGAAAGATTCTCTGTGCCAGATGTTTGAATGAGTGTAGCAATAGCACGAACAACGACAGGGCACGAGAAATACAAAGAATAAGAAAATCGGACTATGTTACACCTGTAGCAGAGAACTGCCAACAACAGAGTAACGGTAGGAAAAACAGCAGGGAACACTTGTTTTCTGATCGAATAACTGTCTTATGAGTAATATTATATGCTATTTTATAATAAAAACTGTATGTTTTATATTTAGGCTTGTAATAATCTACTGGTGTATGAATTGATACCTGTAACTATAACAAACGTGTAAGGAACGTGTGCCAAACTATCAAGAAATCTTCCTGAATAAAGTAAATACATGTTGATTATCTTCTTTTGATTTGCTAGGTTTTGCTTATCATTCCAGGATCAATCTAAAGGATCGCTTTTTTAAAAATTAAAAAATCTACGACACCCTTCTTCTTTCTTCTTTCTAATGGACATTTTTACCAATGTTTTAGCGTGGCTCCTGACCAAAATAGCCCATTTTCTGCAAAAGTAGGTGCATCTGTGTAAAAGATTTATGTCCATATAAAGTTAACAAAAGGTGCGTTATTTTAACTTGCGCAAGCAGGTGTGACTGAAGTTTCATTTTTAAAATGGAATTGAAGTAACAAAACGTATTAAGTATAGCACCTGTTTTGTTAAATAAAAATTGAGTTTTAGCGAAGAAATTACACACTTGTATCTCTTACATATATTAGTTAAATTTACAGTGGTTTCTAGGTATTGAGTAGTTAGTGTGGTTCATGGGCATTGTGTATTTTAGAGCGGTTAATTAGTGTAGGGTAGTTTAGTGTTGTTTATAGGTATAGTGTATTTTAGCGTGGTTTATAGGTATAGTGTAGTTTAGTGGTATAGTGTATTTTAGTGTGGTTTATAGGTATAGTGTAGTTTAGTGGTATAGTGTATTTTAGTGTGGTTTATAGGTATAGTGTAGTTTAGTGTGGTTTATAGGTATAGTGTATTTTAGTGTGGTTTATAGGTATAGTGTAGTTTAGTGGTATAGTGTATTTTAGTGTGGTTTATAGTGTATTTTAGTGTGGTTTATAGGTATAGTGTATTTTAGTGTGGTTTATAGGTATAGTGTATTTTAGTGTGGTATATAGGTATAGTGTATTTTAGTGTGGTTTATAGGTATAGTGTATTTTAGTGTTGTTTATAGCTATAGTGTATTTTAATGTGGTTTATAGGTATAGTGTATTTTCGTGTGGTTTATAGGTATAGTGTAGATTTGTGTGGTATATAGGTATAGTGTATTTTAGTGTTGTTTATAGGTATAGTGTATTTTAGTGTTGTTTAGGTATTGTGTATGTTCGTGTTGTAACTGCTCGCCGTTAATGGCTGTGATATTGCCCAAACGGCGCTAAACAATAACTCACTCACTCGTGTTGCAACTTTGACACATTTTCAATAAGAGATTGTCGCTCGTTCCCTGCTATTACTGGTGTAGTATTTGCCCAAATTATGCGGTAAGTTCATTGCATGATGTGTGTCTTTTCGTTTCCGGAAATACACAGAAACACTTTTAAAACGTAACACCAACTTTTTAAGATAAATGAAGAACGTCCAAGTAGCGGTAAGGAAAGTAAATAAGAACATATTCGTATGAGATATTGCAACATGTATCGACCACATTTTGGGTTCGAAACCATGGCACGTTTCAGGAAATAGGGCATATGCACAAAACGCCAATCTCTTTTGGAACACTCATTTCCTGGATGACAAATTTTCCTGCCATGCACGTACAAACCTAGTATTTGTAAGGATAAAAGGCCACGGAGACCAGTCGTCTGTACTGCCACGGTTGAGTGAAAATCAGAGAAAGGGGACAATTAGAATACTTTAGATGGGGGCGCCATAGAGAGAAGTTACCAGGCAGGTAATGGTCAGTCCATCAACGATAAACCGACTGCAGCATCGTTTTCAGCAGACTGGCAGTGTTTGACCACGACCCGGCCAACTTTCGGTCACAACCCTACGTCAGGACAGACACATACTCGTTGTCACCAGCGCAATCGGTTTCTGCTGCGATTAATGCTGCATTTGAGAGTGACCTTGTGGTTGTTTAAGGTACACAGACGGCGCTATGTGGACTTGAGTTTGAAGCCAGTTTTACACCGACACAGACGTCAACAGTTACCGTTGTTGTTTTAACATGACTATGCTTAACCCCACACGACCATACTGACACGGAAGCAGGAGTAAATGTCATCGATCTCAATCTCATCGAACATCTCTGGGATGAACTGGGTCGGCGAATCCGTCAACGTCAACCACCATCACGTGACGTTTATGACCTGACTACAGCCTTGCAAGAGGAGTGAACGTTCCTTAAGCATGTGTGCGACATCTGTGTCAGTCGATGCCATGCCGTCTCCATGCATGTGCTGATGCAGAGGGTCGCCACACAAAGCATCAACGGTTAAACAGGGGGAATGTGACTTTCCTGTGACAGCATGCTGTCATTAGTGAAGTGACAGTTTCCATTTGACACGTTTTAAACTCGCAAATGACAGTGAAATGATTACCTAATGAGCTTCAACATTTGTTTTGTCCAATTTTCAGGTCTGTTCAAATTTGGTGTTGTGTTTTTAAAGTGTTTCAAAATATTTAGTCATAACAACCTTTTTTCATTTTTCTAATTCTCTTATGTCCAAAAGTCACATGAATTAGATAATTTCATGACCGTATCATGCACTTCATGTAATCACCCACATACAATCATTTTTATGGGTAATTTCCCCCCAAAAGTTCAAGTAATGAAATCTATGAAGTTTTATCCCATTTAGACAGTGACAAACATAACTATATGTTATATTTAGGATTAGACTGCCTAAACAAATGAGCTACACTCTGAAGGTGTGGGTTCGAATCCCGCATGGAACTCAACCACGCAAAGTAATAGAATATTCACTTTTTCAGACAGTGTAATCCTAAATATAACATATAGTAGTGAAAATCTATTTTGGCAGTTAAACAGTTGAAACTACAAAAATACAATCACCAATAGTTTAACTGAGAAAACGTTATTCAGGTGACAGAAATTGTCTCAAATCAATGACAAATCAATTCCTTTATGGTGAGACAACATCTGACAGAAGCACCGTAGTGTCGTCTCAAGGGCTGTTTCACGATACCAAGACACTGAACGGTTTACTGAAAGGCTCCATTGTGTTAGACCGCGAGTTACAACATCTTTTACGAAGCTGATTTGCAGAGTGAAAGGGTTTGTGTCTTGCGATCTTGCGATCCGTTCAGTCATCTCTAATCTGATCTTTCCTTTACGACATTGACCTTGCACGACCTTCACACTGACTGTCTGAAGGTATTTCTGTAAAAGCATGCTAACAACACTGTGGGACACGTTAAATCTTGCGGCAATCTGACGCAATTACACTCCAGGATCTCCCATATCAACAATCTGCCATAGGAAGTTTCTGATGAATGATTTCGTGACATATACTCTTCAAAAGAAACGTGACATAGATGTAAAATCACTATTGGCCAAATATCTAAAGATTTACATTAAATGAGAACAAAATAAGTCAAATAGAAACATGATGTTTAAAAAAATTGCGAAAACACATTCAAAGCACATAAACGTAGCCTTTTGAGATCAATTTTACAGCTTCATTTAAACTCAACAGTCTGTAAAAAAACAACATGCAGCACGGGGTCCTGCATATAAACACAGGTCTCCCTGCTGCATGGGTATACATATCCACATTAACGGATGTTTATAAGTTCTTATAGCGGCAGTAGAGGCGGTGATAGAATGTCAAAACAGAATACTGAAGCAACTCAGCAGGAAGTGGCCAGGCACTTCCGCATATCCAGACAGAATTCTCTGCACTGTGGACCTGATACAATAACACCAACAAAGTTGACGACAGACCACGGTCAGAAAGACCAAGGGCGACAACCCAAGCATAAGATCGATAAATCTGACTGCAACACCTCCAAGACCGAACTACCAGAGCCACACCTACAACCCCACAATTCCATAGAGTATGCATAATATGAGATCAAACGGTACACAACAGATTGAGGGAGAGGTTTTTGCATGAAGACCTGTTCGACGTCATGTAATGACCCAACGTCATCTGGCAGACCGTCTGCTTTGGTGCCAACAGAGGGTTAGACAGGCACATGCAATGTGGAGAAATGTACTGTTTACTGACGAGTCCCGTTTCCTACTTACATCTGTTTACTGACGAGTCCCGTTTCCTACTTACATCTGTTTACTGACGAGTCCCGTTTCCTACTTACATGTGTTTACTGACGAGTCCCGTTTCCTACTTACATCTGTTTACTGACGAGTCCCGTTTCCTACTTACATCTGTTTACTG
>JAULCD010487851.1:0-14801 GCA_032361085.1 Calliostoma canaliculatum | reverse complement strand
ATTCTGAATTTGTTAGATAACTACAAACTTAAGTCTTCTCCAAAAAGGTTTTTTTATTAAAAAGTACACAGTTTACAATAGTTTCAGCATCTGTAAACTCGAGCCATCAACCATGAGTTTTTATAAAGAACAAAGCCCATCAATTCTATTTCAGTTCATTAATGTTTCATTAGAAAATCTCCGCGCCTGACATTCTTACTTTCATTTCACATCCTTCTTTAATCATTATATCTGCTAATTTAGGGACAAATGTATTTTTGATGCACATGCACTGAGCTTACTGACGAAAATCAATAATGCCAGTGACCTGGTACAAAGACTACAAGCACTTTTACTTGTCAATGGAGGCCCATAGTCACTACTATTTAAGCCAAATAAAAAAATGTTGTGGTTCCAATTACTCAACTTTGCATACAACGTAGGTGCCGACCCTAACATTTTTATTGTCATAATGACAACAAAAAAACTATATCACTTACTGCAGCTGAAAGTCTATTTTTTCTTATTTACCCTTAAAGTGCTGAGTACAACATTTGCTCATTTTAGTTTTAAAACTCCAACTGGTACAGGTTGTTAAAAACCTATCACAACCTACATAGGTTTTCAACAGCACAATGGTCACAGTTTTAAGACTGGCTGAAATCTCCTGGTCACTTTAAGGGTTAATATTTTGTATCAGGGAAAATATTAAAAAAAAAATGTTCCCAACCGACCTACCCTTCATTTTAAAGACATGTAATCGGAACCACAAATTTATTTTGTTTGGCCTAATGCACCTGCCTCACCTCCACTTAGTATTGTGTATGTTGCAGCGTTTTGATCATAATCCTATAACCCTATCATAATCAGATTAAGATAAGAGTGTTAGTGCAAATTAGTGAAAATACACTGGACTAATGGGTTTGGTTTACGAAGTCATAATTATTATAAACTCTGCACTTTCCAAAGAAAAACTTGTTTTTCTTTGAAAAGTACAGAGTTTACAATGATTTTGACATTTGTTAAAATGAAGTTTGGTTCAAATGGATTAGATTTACAGATTTTAAAATTGTTTAAAAAAATTAATTTTCCCCAAGAAAAACTTAATTTTTTGGGGGAAAAGGCACGATTTACGAAGATGTTGCATTTGTATTATAAACCTACTAGTCAAATGTAGCTGTTTGCATTCAGGTCCTGTTCCTCAAAGCGTTCTTAGTGTCAAGATGAAAAAATGTCCCATGGAGTAGTTTCTTATCATAGTCTTATAACAGTCGTAGCACAGAGATCATTCGGCACCGGTTTCAAATCGATCTCTGCACTACGACAGTTGTAAGTCAATATTATATTTTAGCACTTATCAACTTAACCTAAATTGGCCTTGAGGAACGAGGGCCTGATCAATAATTATATTCAGTGTGTCTTGAAATACCAGATCAAGAAGATACAAATAGTGAGATTAAAGAAATATATTGATTCTTATCAACCATGTTTTCCAAGTACTTGACATTTATAAAGTATAGATACTGTTAAAAGGTTCATCCTTTTTCTAAGACCTTAAATTTGCTAACATGACTACCAGATAAACTGGTTTGATTCGAATGTAACAAAAATAATCTTTCCAAAAAAATCTAATGCCAATTTTGTTATTTGTAAACCAAACTAGTGTGTAAATATCTGCTTCAAATGTATTTATTTTAATAAGTGAATATTTGAATAGAGTAAAACAAATTTTTTTTAAATTACTACAAAAAATAAAATGACTTCAAAATGATTTCAACTTCGGACTGTTTCTGGTATAATATCATGATCATGCATGCAGCTACAAATAAAGCTATTAGTGATTGAGTTTATAAATTAAAAGTTGATTTTCTTGGAAATTATTGTCGAGTTGCGTACTGATTGACATTCAATGCTAGATCAACTGCGTGTGTGAGTGAGTTGGGGGTTTAACGCCGTTTTCAACAAATTTACGGCAGGGGAAACGTCTCATGTGACTATGTGCAACCTGCGAGTCTCGGCTGGTACTGACGAACTAAGGATGACATAAGCATTGCACCCTATCCTCACAGCTTTTGTGGAACAGTTGTCACCACTGAGATGAATGCTGACATTGAACGTGCATTCGTTTGTGCGCGCGTGCGTGTGGTGTGTACTAAATGGATTTACACCGATTTGTTGGTGCTAGCTCACCGAGATACCATGTCGAATTGTCATGAATACCCACTTAGACACAGTATGACTCAAAGCCAAACACTCCTAAAGCGGCCCATACACGGTCAATTATATTGCGCAAGCATGGTTGCACAATATAATTGACAATTTTTTGCTGCCCACACACAGCTCAATATAATTTAACACTTTAATTGCGCAAACCAATGTTTTGCTGCCCACACACAGCTCAATATAATTTAACACTTTAATTGCGCAAACCAGGCTTATTTACGAAATCTGGAAAACAAATGATGTTATTGCACAGTTTAATTGACGGTCACGACACACGGTCAATTAGTTGTGCAATCAAATAGACTTGCGCAATAAAATATCAAGCAGAGTTTGATTCACTTAATACAATTGTGCAAGTCATCAATATCGCCCATACACGGTCAATTTAATTGTCAATTAGGTATAATTGCGCAATATAATTGATCGTGTATAGGCCGCTTTTGGTAAGTGATAAAATATAACATTGGCTTACGACTGTTGTAGCGCAGAGATCGCTTTGACACTGGTTCCAAATCGATTTCTGCGCTACGACAGTCGTAATCCTATGATAAGAAACAACTTTACAGGACATTGTTTCAAAAATCATTTACGATAAACTAAGCCTAAAATCGCTTTGAGGAACGGGACCCAGAAAACCATGTATGTGTTTTAGTTACACCCGGCCAACATGTAACAGGTTACCTACAAATGCTGTAATATCCCAGGTATGCATTCACCTGTAACTGTCTGATATTCACGGCTTCTAACCTTTAACCCTTAAAGTACCAAGTTCAAGATTTGTTGATTTTATTGTCCAAATTCCAATCTAAATCAAGTGTTGAAAACCTATCCTGTGATGATTTGTTTAAAAGAGCTCCTATCGGAGCTCTTTTAAACAAATTATCACAGGACAAGTTTTAAACAGCACTAGGTAGTCACAGTTTTTAAGTCCTACTAAAATTAATTTAAAAGATTAAATAACTGAATTTACTTCAGTTGGACTTAAAAGTGTTACCTTGAGCTGTTGAAAATCTTTCTCTCTCATGTTTGAAAGAGCTTCGTAAAGGTGGCATGGGGTGGGTATTGTACTTGGTTTAAAATATGGTAACTCTTATCTATTGTAAATATGCATCTGATGAAAAAGATAACATATTTTACCCACGTTTTAAATTTGATACGTTCTGATTATCTTTTAAAATGGTGGTTACTTTTCCAAAAAGAAACGTGAATATAATACCAAATATTAAAGATAATAAATGTTATTTGTATTGTCGTGATTGACAAATATTTATGAGAAGTGTATATGCCTATAACAACATAAAAGCCTAAAACTAATTCAAAAGCATCAGTGGTGTATTAAGTGAGTAATTTAGTGCAGTTTGAACAATATTTCCGCTGTTCGCGGCTAGAATGTTTAAGCATCTAACCATATAGTTAAAAGTAAATTGGTAACATTTAAAATTTGAATAAATTAAAACTAAAAGTGTGCAATGGAAGTAGTAAATATTATTCCAATTTGTTTATGTGTTACATGACAGACAAACAAACGTGAAGTAAAGGGCAAACAAACAACAAACGTATAAAAAATAACCCGTAATTACTCCTCATCTTTGATACTTAATACATAATTTACAATGACACTTTTAAAGATAATATAAATTGAAAATATTTTTAAAAATATGTAATCTATGACT
This sequence comes from Calliostoma canaliculatum, assembly GCA_032361085.1. NCBI lineage: Eukaryota > Metazoa > Mollusca > Gastropoda > Trochida > Calliostomatidae > Calliostoma > Calliostoma canaliculatum. Next base: position 10,926 of record JAULCD010487851.1, on the reverse strand, counting down.
AAATGTATTGATTTCAGATCGTCCCATCGTTGTTTGTCCTTTGTCCAGTCCCACATCATGTCCTTGGTTATCGGAGAATCTACATGGAACGACGGGAAAAAATGATTGATGGCAGAGATCATTATATCAAAATTCTTCCACAATTTCACCACGGTCATTTCCCCTTATTGAAACTGAAAAATACACATTTTGGAATAATTGGATTTTTTTCGGGTGATTTATCATATTTGTCAAATCCATCCACGTCATCAGCAAGATTGCTGGAAATGGCAATTTGCGGTTTACATCCGTGGAAATTTCATCTAAAACTGACAACTTCGGAGTTGAAATCGATCACACAAACCATGCTCGAAACACAAATTAATTCCGAAATCTACATCCCCTTCTGTCGTCAATAACCACAATTTTTCCGCAAGTTGAGATAAGCATCTAGACATTGGTTATAAATCGCAACGTAGTGAAAAGGGCTACACAGCGCCATAACGAATGTTGCCGATTGCCGACATGAGCGCTAATTTCTGTCGGATCGATCTCTATGAGTACCACTTTGAAGTCCATGGTTATTAATAGAGAATTTCCTTTTTTGTGCCTCGTCGCGAATTTTTCTTTTAAATTTCGAGAGTTCTGTTAAAGTTCAAGGCGATAACTCCGGAAATTTTAGGCTTCACGACTAACTGACTGGTGTGATTACAGAATTTCTCATCAGCTTGGTGAGAAACGCGGAAAAAACCGACGTACGATTTTTTGTATCAAATGCGACTTAGGTTAAAGGTTTCCATCCAAAGAGCCCAGTCCACATTAATCTACTTAAAAGACGAAACGGATCAGTGATGCGATAAGCATGAGCCAAAATTGCCTCTTTCAAATTCCGCGCACAGTTGAATAAACCCTACCGGGCAGAACGATGGCAAAAAGGAATTTCCGCCCGCGCATGCGCCGAGCTCAAGAGTTAACAGATCCGGTCATAGATACTTCCGATCTGGGAACCTTTTCACTAAGTTTATTTCCAAGTCTGATAATTTTGTTCTTTATAACCCCTTAGTCATGTATGGTATATTCCCGACCTTTTCATTCTGGGCGATGTCTGGAATAGACTTCATTTGTCTGGACAATGCGGATCAGCGACTGTGAAGTCTTAATCTTGTTACACCAGGGTTGTCAAAGGTGTGACACAAACATGGCTGTAATTGTACGCCTCCGTTCCCGACATGCACTTCGTCATGAACCCACGTCGGCCACGTCCGCAGACAGGCTAGACAACGGCGCCGTTGTGGGACCTCGTCATGGATGACAACTTAGATGCAGCCACCAGTGTTGTGTGATTAGTTACGTATTCAACAGAAAAATTAACGGAAATTCTCACTTGCTGGTGTTAACCCTAATAAAGCTAGTGATAGCATTGTAATTTAGGTGTTAATACTGGGGAGAAACTCTCCTGTGGTAATTTGATTAAACAAAGGAAATAGTTAGTTTTCTGTCTCACCGTTTGTCTGCCTAATGTTTGAAAACAAGATGTAAAACTGTGTCCTTTAATTTATTAAAACATATCCTGTGCAAATTTGTTTAAAAGAGCTACCGTAGGAGCTTTTCTAAAAATGTCATCACTGGTTTGATTTTTAACAACACACGTTTTGCACTGTTTCAAATCCAAATACGAGCATTTTCGGACTCAACGGGTTCAAATAACTAAAACTACTTATCGATTACTTATCAACATACCTCATCAAAGACACTGTCCTCGTCATCATCATCGTCGCTCGTCTCATACAGCAGTGGTTCACCAGTGCCGTACTTTGTGAAGTAGTGAACAAAGGCAAACTCCAATATTGTCGCCAGGACAAAGGCAAAGCACACTGCCACATACAAATCCAATGCAGTGACGTAGGAAATCTTTGGAAAATCCGTCTTATTTTCTAATGCAAGTATTGTCATTGTCAAAACTGTCGTTGTTCCTGTATAAAACAAAACATTACAAGCACGTTTCATTAACAGTTCGTTTATAACGAGAAATCCCTCTACACATTGAACACAGGTAACATTACTTTTCTTAACATACGTTTATCCTTAATTTTAATGTACGATGATGTAATCGTGTGTTAAAACCATGAGTAAACTTTTGTTATGAAAAGTTGTTGTATAAGTATATCTTATGTTGTATAAGGACATACCATACCAACCTGTTCAGTTTCAAATAAAAAAAACCCCAACATTATTTGAATTTAAATATTTAGATAGCTATTAGAAAACAACATGTTTTTCTTCTGATAGTACGTCACTTGCGATTTTTTGTGAAATGTAGATAAATAAAAACCAAAAATCAATCATTCATTCATTTTTCCTGACAGCTTAAAAACAAACACTTCGAACGACAAAAAGAAGTGAACAATCACGTTCCTTGACTCGAGAGAACTGCTTATTTACACAAAGTGAGTCATGCGAGACTTAGTAACAAGATATGGAATCGGAGTGAGTGAGTGAGTGAGTGAGTGAGTGATATAGGGTTTAACGCCGTTTTAAACAATGTTTCAGTTATATCTCGGCGGTCAGAATTTACATCAGGAGAATACCTAGTGTGGCTCTGTGAAACCTATGAGTCTCACCTGGTACTGACAAACCAAGGGTAATGCTAGCATTGCAACCTATCCTTACAGCCATACGGAACAGTTTTCCACTGCTGAGAGCAACGCCGAGCTCCCGGAATCTTTTTCTGTGCATGTCTGTGTGTCTGCTTGTACCAGATCGTGTCTGTGTGTGTGTGTGATACGGAACATTGTTTTTACTCTCATTTAAACTAATTCTTAGCTTAACATTTCTTATTCGTTACGTTATGTGATCACACAGCTGCACATTTGCGAAATGCGTTCGTGTTACCTCACATGACCAGCAATGCAACGCTGCCATAATTAATAACTCTCAGTTGTCTTTGTGGGCGGCTTTTATTCGAAAGAGATATGACTCAACAAAACGTACACTAAAGGGCAACATGCACCAATTTACCAATTTACCGATGTATTTATGGTTGTTATGAATTATATTTGTATCATGCTTGATCGCAACTTTCAAAACACTATATTGAAGAAAAAAACGTTTCACACCATTACAAAAGGCACCTATGTGTATAGGCTAATTTTACAAACGTGTTATGCACTGGAAAAATGTATAGAAATTATTCAGAGGATGTCCATTGGTTTGATGAGATTTCCAATGAATAGTTTTTATACGTATGTTCCAGAGCTGAAGCTCACCTAGGGCTATCCTGTCAGCCGTGGCTTCCCTGTTGATCCAGAAAGCGACCCAGGAGAGAATGACGAGTAAGGCACAAGGAACGTAAACCTGGATGATGAAGAACCCAGCGTGGCGGTACAGCTCAAACTTTACTGACAATATGGTATGTTGAGCTGTGGGAGAGACAATCATAGTTAATAAGAGTTAGGAACATGGTGAGTGCCACCGGTAGAGTAGGATATGATAGTACTTTTAGCACCACCGTATGTCATTAATGAGTTTCACTAATCTCGGCATACAGTATCTTAATTGCTGTATATTGCGTTTGAATGTTCAACAGAGTTTTGACAGATGGTGGATTGATATCGATATTTAGTGTTACCATATGACGTTTACAATAGGTTAAATTTAATAATTTGCTTCCAAGTTATAAAAATCACATATAAATTAACAACGTAATGTCATTCGAATTCCGCGTGAATTTACAGATAGTGAATTTGTAAACTAAGGCCACTGGTCTAATAAAGATAACAGCTTGTTCTATAAACCCTGGAAGTCATTTGGTAAGTTCTTACCTCCTTTCACATCTCCAGTTGAATTTGACAATGGACTGCCAATGAGATCAAACTGTGAAAGCCAAATATCTTTCCCAAATTCAACAGATTTGCCGTCTTTTCCATATCGCCATTTATACTCCACGTCTTTGGTTGAATATGCATCTGTAATATATACATGGTTAAAATGTAGGGTTGTCAAATGTCAACGTTATGTCAACGTTACGTACGAAGAAGTTGACAAACTGAATTTGCCTTACCACTTCTAAATGGTCCTCAAGGATATGACAGACTTGTTGTTTTTACACAATACAGACCACATGCTATGCAATCTTATCAAACCAATGCAAATCCGCTGAATAATGTTTACACATTTTTCTCTAGTGTCACACTGTAGAGGTATATAAAGTTTATGAAAGTAGCGAGTGTTGCTTGATACTTATATGTCGTGAAAACTTGGTGTTATCATGAATAAAAATTTAAAGACAGCAACTTAATAATTTTGAAAGGTTTATATAAGCTGAATATGGGACGGGTGCTACTAGTAGGGCAGGACGTGTTCATCCTATGCGAACATTATATGTCATCACTGAATTAAGGTGATTCATACATACAGCTTTAATTGTTGTAATTCCACAATATCCAATCAAATCTGTCCTGATAGATAGTGATTTTGGGTTATTCTCTGGCATTAATGTTTTATATTTACATAGACAAAGTGCAATTGAATAACTACATTGTGTTCATGTGTAGCTGTAAAACGTATCATATATAATACAAGACATCCGTTTTGAATTTTTTAATTCAGTTAAATTTTAAACTTCTTAAAAAATCTCTTCATGTAGTGATGTTTCCAAGTGTTTGAGAAAAACAATAACCTAACAAACTGGTGGAGCCTCTTTATACACATACATAGTAAATTCAAACTGTAAACATACCAAAACCATAACCAAATAAGTTGTGAGACAAATTAAGGGATTGTGCCTGACATTGTTCGCAAAACAAGCAAATTTAGTTTTACTTAAGCCTGAATCATGCCATACAATTTCACATTGTAATAATCTCGAAAATATACACATTATCAAGGTAGTATGCATCTCTGTTTGAACATTAAATCCTTGTTATTTTACACGACACACAGGATATACCCCTAAGTAGTAAACACTTTCATGTCAGTAAAAAAACAAATGTCTTACCTTCGCCAAGCAAATACAAACGTCTTTTTGTATTTTCGTTATGTTTAGTTATATACGTAAGTTTGTAAGTATAACAACATGGTCAGTTTTCAACTAATAGCTACTAAACAATAAACTAAAAATCAATGTAATCAATTATTTTGATAAAAAAGCTACTCTTTGTACTGAAATACTTTTTGAACACTACAGTAACTTTGAATAGAGCTGGGGTTTAGTTTCATTTCCAAGAGTTATCTCGTGGATGTATTGTTAGTTGGAGAAGGAAAGCTTGGCAACCTGGTCTATTGTACAGCACGCCAAGTACAGCGCTATTGTCAATTGCTCAAAAAGTATTTCTATTTTAGTGTTGCGTTTTATAAGTGTTTCAGTTCACGCAGTTCAGAATCAGCTGTACCCTATCTAATTGAAACAAAATTTTGAAAACGACGTTAAACCCAAACTAACCCTATCTCATTGTAAACATTCAGCCAAATATAAGCTGTTAAAAACCTATTCTGTGGTAAAAAAAATAAAAGAGCTCTGACAGGGGCTCTTTTAAACAAATTAATACAGGACATGTGGTTCACAACACAAATCTACTTAAACCTATTCAGTACAGTAAGGGTAAACATAAAGTGACTCTGAAGTATAACTTGTGATACTCACAGCTTCCAAAGTAGAGCGGACAGCTCTGGATATCCAGGGGAAACTTCTTCAAATCCATTACGCAGTTGGCTCGAATTGTAAGTCTACAGGGACAGACACAAGTGTAGTAAATGTGAATTAAACTGAAATTGACATTTCGTTTTAAAAATATGCTCGAGAATGCCACAACTTTAGCAATTCAAAATGTTTTTATAAACCTTACTGATTAGTTTTATTTGCAAAGATCATTGCTTTGGAGGGTCTTATCACTCAGGTTAAGGAAGTCGGCGCCTTTATTCCTCCCAGGAGAGTTAGAGTAAGAAAACCTGCAGTTGATCTTGTGTGAGTGGTGTGGCGCATTTAAGGGCATATCAATTTATTGTCAACATGTAATTCAACAAGACTGTTAAAAATAGTATGATAGGTTATAAATTGTGTTGAAAAAACATTGAGATGATAAGTTCACTCACATGACACCAACATTTTAAAAAGCAAACGTAGTAGCTGTGAAATAAGTTTGATCAGATTTTGGATGCTCTTTAGACAATGTGTGACATATCTTTAAAAATATAAATGTCATCTGTATGTCCAATCATTCGAACTCAATTACAATTGTTAATTGAGCATGATATCATTGTTAATTTTATATTATGTCAGGGATTTGATTCATTTACATGTTTGATGTGTATCGTTAGTTTACTAAATCTAAAGATATATCTGAATAATTAATGTGGTTTAAAAACAAAACAAAAACCAAACTATTGGTAACTGTCCAAAATGAAAAGTAACGTACAAGACAAAATTGCTCCCGAAATGGTAACTGATGAGAATCGAGGCTAAGTGCACAATTCAAGTGGGCCCCCTTCCTCAAACGGGCATAGTGTTAAGATGATCATAAGGAAAGTTTGAAACGGTTTCCTTTGGTATTGTTTCTGATTTTAGGCTTACGACAGTCGTAGCGCAGAAAATAAATTGGCTCTTCGGCAACAGTTTCAAAGCTCTCTTTTAGGTTCAGGGCCCTGCTGTCTGTCTGCTAGTTTTACAAAACTGTCACAACTTTACGACGTCGGAAACCATGACCCTAGACCAATCAGTTTGGATGTAAATGCAAACACTAGTTGTAAATTGTTCACATTCCAAGGTAAAACAGTTTAAAATTGTGTTAGCACTTGCAGCCGAACCCCTAGCCTAGTATTGTGATTACGACGCCGTCAATGTATGACGGTTTTGTGAAACGGCACCTTGGTTATCTATCTCACGTTATTTGTCAGGTAAACTAAATAAAAAAAATTACCATCAAATGCATTTATAAATCCTCTGTTTAAGTTATCCTATATTAGCCATGAATGCATTATTATTTAGTAAAACTAAGTTTAGTTTCTGAATGTTAATTGAAGCGAAAGGAAACAAACAAAACCGATTTGCGGTTTGATGTTTAAAAGATAGTAGTTTCCAAAAAACAACGACTGACAAATTAACATCAAATATACATTTAATTCCGTCCACTCTTCACGAAAAATGTATTCCCCAAAATTTATGTCGTCAATCTAAATTCTAGAAGTGTTTAATGTAATACGTCTAACGTAATTTGTAAGACAATGATCTAAACTAACTTTCTCCCAGACAGTCTCAGTTGGGTTGGATTCGATTTGCGCTATTTAGAAGAAATGAAATGTTAAAGTTAAACAGCCATAACTTACAGCGACTACAAGAACTAAATAGTAATTATCTTTAATTTACAGGCCAACCTGTAAAACAACGTGTGAGAAGGGAAAAACCTTTAGTTCAATGTGAAAATTCCGAGGAAGAGTAGAAATAACCGGATTGCATCTAATTGTATGCCAGTGAAAGACTTGGCACTATTCAAGTATTGAAATGCAATCACACATCAAAACAGTAAATAGTATGTATTATAACTTCTTTAATTATAAAGTACGACCTGTCAGATAGTGTGATAGTTGTGTTTGTCACGATCTAAACGTCATAAAGTTTATTGCTATCACGTTGGGAGATGTGCCAATTTCACCTATCAGAGGGGTACTGGGCGTAGTTTTATCTTAAGTACGGTGTGTGGAACTTCGTTTTGTCGAAGTCTCCGTGGCCGAGTGGTTAAGGCGTTGGGACGCTCAGTGCTGGCGATTTAGTGCCTGACTCTAAGGGTGTGGGTTCGAATCCCGCACGCAAAGTGATAGAATCGTCACTTATAACATATAGTTGTGTTTGACTATATAAACGGCATAAAATTCAATGCACTGGTGGTTAAATGGAATACCGAATGATTTCTGTCAATATTACTTCCCTTTGTCAGTAAGTACATTGCTGGTTAGTACAAACTATACATTTTATAGTTCTGTTTTACAAAATCTTCGTAACACTACGAACTTAAACCCAGCCACGCTCTTTGTCAACTGTGCAAATTTTAAAATAACCCCAGTACACATTTTACAAATAGTTTGGCTTTTGAAAGCTGTGGATATTGGTCTTGGTTTCTTTGGCATAAGCATCGTTTACAACGGTGTCAGCATTTGTTAACCCTTCCTGTGTGCACACGAAGGTTTGTAGTTGCGAGCTAAAATTTCATAAGGCTATTGTTAAACGCGGTTCTGGGCCTGGGCCCTGTTTCTCAAAGTGATCTTTGTGTTAAGATGGTCGTAAGGGATTTTTAACAGATGGAGTTTCTTATCATAGGATTACGACTGCCGTAGCGGAGAAAGTGATTTCGAAATTATTGACGAATGGCTAAGTTGATCGTACGTGCTAAGATATAATATTGGCTCACGACTTTTGTACCGCAGCGATTGCTTCGAAAAGGGAGCTATTCGGCACCGGCTCAAAATTAAGTTATGCACTATGACAGTCGTAAGCCTATGGCAAAAAAAACAGCTCCAAAGGACATTGTTTCAAAAGTCACGCAAGATCGCTTTGAGGAACAAGGGCCCGATAGTCACATTACTTACCTTTGTGAGTACAGTACATTTCCATTTGGACTGATTCTAACGAATTTGTTGGGTGTCGTTATTGTGTGAAGGTAGGAGTTCTGACCATTGTAGAAGACAGTGTCAGGGTGCCATATTCTCTCCAGTATCTTTATACCCAGTGGCATATGCTCCAGGGACAAGTTCAGGGACAGCCGTTTGTCGTACCACGTTTGACGGAAATAACAGTCAAACGAATAAACCTGAAATAAACTTTTATTTTAATTATGTGTATGTATTTTAAAGTATACCTTGTTTACTAGTTTTAAAAAAAATCAACAACAGCCAATTGAAAATATGTGACAACATTATTACAAGAAATATTATATTTTAGTCTGTTTATGTTTTCGCACACATATTTTACATAATAAAAGTTTTGAACTTTTGTTTCGACAATGTAATGCAAGCAATTGAACATGCTTTTAGTACACGGTATATTGTCGATATTTACCCTAAATGACAGTAATATTTCCCAAACAGAACAGATCTAACCTACTCGTGTGCTCCTTAGCCCATATGTCCGATGTAACACAATTGCAGGCTCATGACGATGAACAATATCATTTGCATTTGTGCTTACTAAATTAAACATACTTAAACGTATTGCTTGCTGCATAGTTACTTGTAGTATGTACCGCAAAGATTAACATACCACAAAGTAAAACAAATTAAGCTCCCCCTGTTTTTCTTTATAGAAGTAAATTTAAAAGAGACGCTTTTTGGAAACTAAAATTCGGTATACGTATACAACATAAAATGTCCATAGTAAGATCAATCCATAGGGTATTTGGTGTACAAAGGATGTCCAGTATCGATGACAACAAATGCACACAAAAAACAGAGACAAAAATAGTCGGATTATGATTCAAAACACAAGTTTACCGAAGTATGGTCGTTACAAGATCTTGAGGCGTGCTGTCCGAAAACAAGACATATTGATTATGCTGTGTCAGTGTCTTAGTAACCATACAATGTCAACAACGTGTTGTCCCACCATGTGCCTGAATTACTGCAGCCACTCTTCTTGAAATACCCCTCACTAGCTTTCTGAACTGCTCCATGTGGGATCTGCGGCCACTCCTTGTAAAAATATGCCCCCAATTCCCTGCAATTTTATGGAGAAGGTTTGTTTTTTTTAATCCGTCGGCCCATTATGTCCCACAGATGCTTAATTGGGTTCAGATCTAGTGATAGTGTTGGCCATGGGATTCACATAACACCATTGTTTTCCAGATGTTGATTTAAAGTTTAGAAAGTCTGTGGTCATCAAACTTAGCAATTACTACTGGAACTAACACTTCCTGAATATTGCAAGCGCATGCAAGTGTACTATGTTATGTCACTAAATCGAACTTACGAGAAACACCACCACACCATAACAGATCCTCCATCATATGGCACATTTGGCTTTATGTTCCATGGTGTTAAACGAGTGTTTCTAGGCATCCACACACTAACAACATGCAAAGGAAACGACTTTCGTAGGAGCAATGATTTCTCTTTCATAACCCAGAGTTCCACCTTTGTCTGAGCCCATACCATATCTGTGACGATCTGTGAAATATGAACGTCTACTTTTTCTTCTGACCATAAACCCAGCAGCAAATTGAAAGGCTTCTCACAGTCTGGCTCCCTAAACGGAGACGAGGAAATCAGGCCTGTTTCAGAACGGTATTCGGAAGAAATGGGGACGACAGACATGGCGCAAACGAGCCCTGTCATCTTATAGTGGGGTAGCTCAGGGTCAACGCGAACGGGGGCAGTCTTTCACCACATTTGTTTAGATTTTTGTTCACACGATACGGCTGATTACGCTATAGTGATACCTGTTCTTCTACAAATTTCCTTGAAGTACAGTCCTGATAAATGAAGGCCAATAAGCTGCCATCTCAATACCCCCGACAATCTCCCTCGTGCTAATGTTCATTGGAATTTGTATCGACTTTGTGATGAAGTCAGTAAGGTTTGTTTAATATCCCATAAAATTCGAAGGGGAAACACTGTCTTGCAAAATCATTAGTGGTCTGATTCACATGCACATTGCTGCATTTGTGAACGCCATTTTGTTATGAACACCACAGTAATTTATAACCGGAATACCACCATTTAATTTCTCATCAAATGGAATTTGACAATCGTAGGACAAATAATGACATAAGACTTTAAATTTGGGGGTGCTTAGTTTTGTGAGCTATGTATAGATCTTCAATTAGTGTTTGCATTACTGTGTTATGTGGAGGATTATCTCTTGACTTATAATGACTAACACTAGAAAAAATGTATAGAAATTATTCAGCGGTTTTCTCTTGGTTTGATTAGATTTCCTGCGGAAATATCACCAAACCAAAAGAA
>JAULCD010486801.1:0-14802 GCA_032361085.1 Calliostoma canaliculatum | reverse complement strand
TACCATTGTATTATCAAAAAGTATGATACAGACAATACGGCGGGGGACATGCCGTCACATTAGTGACAAATACTTGTATAATATATTATTGGCTCACAAATGTCGTAGCGCAGAGATCGCTTTGAACCGGTGCCATCTCTGCGCTACGACAATCGTAAGCCTATAACATATTTATAACAACTCCACGGGGCATTGTTTTAAAAATCACTCACGATCATCTTAAGACTAAGATCGCTTCGATGAGAAAGGGGCTGGACTTTTACGAATGTTAACTTCTCTGTACGTATGTTCACGGCGTGTAATGATATATGCTTGTCCCTTAAAATGAAAAAAGAGCAACCACATGCCCTTAAACGTCGTCAACATCTGGGCAAAGAAGCTAACATTCATAAAAGTCCTGTATCATGCCTTCCCACTTTTAAGTGTTCCTCAAAGATTAGAACACACGGATTTTTTTAAATTCATTTAACTGTCATGATGTCAGCAGATAATGCTATGATATTAGTGCAAAACGAGTGTGAAGTTGCAATCAATACTCGTTAATGAATTCTTCTCAAGTTTGATCGACTGCGGACACGACATCATATCAAACATTCCGCATGTGCCTCACTGACAGTTGAGAACGTTTTACTGTTCTTCTGGTGTTGTAACCTACCGCTCTAAAGAGACGCCTTATGGTCATCGTCGAGAGTATCGAATAGGCAATCCATTGCAAATGAATTTCGTCTGACTATCCTGAAAATACTTCTATCCTCTCTGTAAAAGGTCTATTTTACCAGACCTATGCCTGTCTTTGACATCAATGGTTTGACTATGTTCAATAACTAAACGAGTGATACAACTGTGATGACGATTCATTTGTCATGCAATGGCTCTGCATTAGATGCCACGATTTTCATGTCGATTACGTGCCATCGTCCAGCGTTTGGTAACTTTCTCCTCACCATAGCTGATTATCAACCTCAACAGTGGATCTCAAAGGTGCAAAATGCAACCATGTGTCTGACACTTAAGTTTCACAATTTATAGGGTAGCGGAACTGCAGCAACATGTAAAGCACATTTTCCTTTGGGTATCCGGGCATACTTGGATTTATGAAAGTATGGTAGCCTAATTAAGTCATACATCATCGTATTTCGACAAAGAATATGGTGGCTCTTAACTTTTGTTTTCGGGTGTATAATAGTACATCAGTTAAATCCTTGGTTGTTTTAACGTTACAACCTGAAAGAGTTCTATAAAGTAATATTTAATGCTCATTTTTAAAAAAATGGCTATTACATTCAACGAAACTCTATACTATACAATCAGACTCAAGCTGTAACTAATCTTGTTTACTATATAAACACATAAAGTGTGTATTCATTAATGCGGGGCTTCTGTTTCCGGCTGCGGACGTCATCTTTGCAATGGATTAACTATTTGCATTTAATATACTGTTTTGTATTTCCGTGGAAATATTATACTTAGTGTTTTAACATAGATATAAATATGCTCAATAAAAAATTGGATTTGCTTGTGCTGAAGTAAACTTGTTCCCATAGAAACAAAAACAAACAAACCACTTCTGATAATATTGGTACATTGTTTATCAAATCTAGGTAAATACTACTCGAAAGTATTGAGGTCTGCCTTTGGAAAAAAAATGAAAACTAATAGTAGGGACATCGGTCATACAAAGGGCAATGTAAAATAACTAGACAAGTGTTTTAAAGGTTCAAGAACTCAGTCATCGCGTCTTATGTGACTGAAAATGAACAAACTTTAAAAAATACAAATCCCGTGACTTTCCTTTGTCTGCTATTTTTTTTATCAAGACGGAATATTAATTGGACCTTCAAGAGCAATTGGTTGGACATTCTAGGCACCATATTTGACGAATTCTCTTCAGGATATGCAACAAAGAAATATTTATTACAATTTCTACCAAGCTATTTTGTGATTTTTCAGACAGAAACACCAATTTAAACAGACATGATTGTAAATGACAAACACAATAAAAAGTACCAGCTTGCAGAAATCAAGAAATGATAGTTACAATACAGTAATTTGTTGACTTTGGTATTTATCACCTTGAGCCAAATTAAACATATATTCTCATAATGTGTTATTATTATTTGTCCAACAATGCATAATGCCACCTTGTCCTGTGGTCAATTGTGTTAAAGACAGTGATATGTTTACATGTTAACAACATCATTTGCATTTGAATGTTTCACAAATTCTTAAAACCAAGACGTTTAAACTTCCATCATAGCACTCCTGTCATTTGGATAAGATGTTTTAATATTCTTCTCAGCACTTCCGTAACGAAAACACTAAGATGAAAGTAATAGAAGAGAAATATATTGTGGATAACAATGTTGTTATCTATAATAAAATTTTCTTCTATTACTTCCATTGCCAACTACCAAAAAATGTCAATCAACAGACTAAGATGACAAATGCTAGGTCTTAACCATAAGGGGACTGTGTAAATGCTCAAAATGATTTCCAACCATTGTGCATCCAGTTCAGTTATGTTCCTTTGGGTTCGTTCTCATTTTTTGTTCAGCTTGTGACCTTCGTTTTTATGGTTTTGACATAGTGCGGCAATAGAAATTAGCTTTTAATATGTTACAGACTTAGTTTGGTTCTCTTAAATACACCTGGAACTTAATTAAGCGCCGTCTATTTGTACATGAATCAGGCAACTTCGTTGCAACCTACCGAAACATTATTTGACATATGTGTGTCTGGTGTTGTTAACTGATTAAAAGGGTCACTAATCACAGCGACAACATAAGTTTCAAACATACCCGTATTTTCAAATAGTTACATTTTAGGAAATTCGTAATTTGCACTAAAAACAAAGTAAAAAATACTTTGGTCCCATAGCGGGTACTGAAATAGCTGCATCTCATTTGTATCAGTACAATCCTTGAACAATGTCTAAAGAAACATAAAACACGGTTTATGTCAATATTTGGTGTATCCTTTTTGTGCATAAATAACGTCAGCCAAACGCTTGGTTATTTCCTTAATCAAACGTTGGACTTACTAAAAGCCTGATATAAAATTCATAAAGCTTCTTTGGTACATTGTAGGCCGCCAAGTTCCAAATAGAGGCCCACCTGTCCACAATTTACGTGAACTCGATGCACAAACACAAATGGAGTTTGTAGGAATTTTAGAAAATTGTAAAAACATGCGTACTTAAGCTTGCCTTTCAAAATGTTGTTTATTTTATAGTTTAATAAAGCTTTAACATTGCTCGACTTTAATATCAATTTATTTATCAATGTGTTAGATCGTGCCTACTAAACGGGCCATGCAGTGAGGCATTCTGTGTTGTGTGTACCAAGGGTACAGTGTCTGTGGATGACGGTTACAGTGTCTGTGGAGCGTGTTGTAAAGTGTGTCTAAAACGAGTGGTATAGTGTCTGTAGAGCGAGTGGCACAGTGTATATGGAGTGACGGGTACAGTGTATGTCACAGAAACTGAGGTTGAAGGAGAAAGCATGGTGAGATTATATACAGTGGCAGTGTAAAATCAACTCAGAGGCCAAACTTAGAATTTGTTTCCTTGTTAACTGAGTTTTTATTATTCTAATTGTGTGTGAAATTGTAAAAAAAATGCGTACTCAAGTTGCCTTCAAACCTTTTTGTTGTTGTATTTTCCTTTTAGATTTTAAAAACTTTCACTTTCCACGTCTTTAATATCAATTTATTTATAAATATGTTTTCGATCGTGCCTACGTAGCGGGCCCTGCAGTGAGATATTCTTTGTTGTGTGTGGCAGAAAGATACAACAAGTGAGGCATCCTGTGTTGTGTATACCAAAGTTACAGCGTCTATGGAGTGCCAGTTATATAGTGTCTGTGGAACGACGGTTACAGAGTCTATCGAGTGCCAGTTATAGTGTCTGTGGAACGACGGTTACAAAGTCTATGGAGTGCAAGTTACAGTGTCTGTGGAACGACGGTTACAAAGTCTATGGAGTGCCGGGATCAGCGTTTGCGAAGCGAACTTATTCAAATGTTACGCTATTTATACAGTGACAAACCCAGTATCTGTTATATTTGGGCTAACAGTATCTGAAAACAAATAGTGACGACTCTGCTTGAGGCCCGTACAGCCAGCAAAGAGCACCACAGCACATTAACAATTCAGCCTTGGGGACTTTTTCTATTTGATAAATTAAAGCTCCCTCTATTCAAAGATGATCAACGTTCCTGGGCTACTAAGGGCCAAGGATTTGCGCAGAACCGTTATATTTACGATTAAAGAAGTTTCAATCAAAAGTGTTTGAAATATTGTAATCAAACTTTGATGATGATGATGATTATGACAAATTTAGATAATACGTTGTTAAGAAGATCGCTTTGAGGAACGGGTCCCTGATAATAATATAAGTAAATACTCTAAATCATTGCGTTTTACGCATTTATAAGGGACAATGGACGTTGCCAAAATATTCTGGTCCACGTCATTTACGTCTAAGCAGGTTATTAGTTTATTGTCATACTGGTTTAATACACACTTGATCAGTGAGATCGGATCACAAATGTCAAAATCTGTGCATTTTTAACCAAAAGCTTATTATGTTATATGCATAGTTTGCCAAAAAATGGCACTTGTGAACAGAATCCATTGGCAAAGTGACATGATTAAATGCGTCGCAACCTTACGATTGCCCAGTGACAGTTTGTGGCGTTATAATGCCTCAGTGACACTTTGTGGCGTCGTGACATTGCGATGTCTCAGTGACAGTTTGTGGCGTCGTGGCGTCGTGGCGTCATGACATTGCGATGTCTCAGTGACAGTTTGTGGCGTCGTGGCGTTATAATGCCTCAGTGACAGTTTGTGGCGTCGGGATATTGTGGTGTCTCAGTGACAGTTTGTAGCGTCGTGGTGTTACAATGCCCCAGTGACATCGTTTGTAACGTTGTGTTCTGTTAAAAAAAACCACCTTGTCAAGTTTATTAACACGTTATCAACTGATAACATTGAAAAAAGCCAATAGTCATGACTAAGAATTTGGATAATCCATTGCATTTCTAATCACTCAAACCTAATTCTCGATGCTGTTTACATCTACTGATATATTTAAATAAACGTGTGATAGTAGCTTTTAAATTTTGATACTTAATAAGCTTACCACACAAAACATAGATTGATTCAAAATGTGTAATTTGTTGTTTAAAATTTAGAAGTTACATGATCATATTAACTGATTCAAATATTGTGATTTTTACATGACTATTTGCAAACTGTAATCACACCAAATAGTGAATGTATTTACCTTGTATTGACATCTGTTTAAAAGGTAAAAGCAGAAACGCAAATACAAAGAAAAAATTGTTTTTCTTTTGTAAAGTGCACAGTTTACAATTTTGTTGGCATTTGTAATCAAGTCAACCGTCCTAGTGACATAGTTTGCGACATCATAAATTTACAACGGCTTTGTGGAATAACCTCCAGGAAGTTTCATTTTGTTTAAGAAGACTGCAATTTAGTCTTTTCAATTATGATTTAATATACAAAGACAGTGGAGCACTGTGCTCATGCCTTACTTCGTATGAGTACTTTGTTATTGCCAAAAACAAAGAAGTACCTCAAGAACAAATTTGAATCCTGTGTATTGTTTAAATTGCCCGTAAAATGTTTTCTTTCAAACTTTTCAAATTAATGATGTTTCAATAATGCTCCACTATAATGTAACTAGAACTGCAAGCACGTTTTAACTAAAATTAAGACCAGTCTGTACTCCATGATCAGCTCTATTTCGATAGCTTTCTTTATACAAGTTAATAGTTTAAACTTATCGAAATTACCTTATTATTGGCTTTAAAGAGCACTAAAAGTAAAACTAATTTAGAATTAAAGTTGCAAGCAACGTTGGCGGGTTCCAAGTAAAGGGTCCTGTCGGAAAAATAAAAACAACAAACAAAAACTAAAAAAAACACTAAAAAACATTTTTAAAAAAACCCAAAAAACAAACAAAAAAACCAACAAAAACCCATAAAAAAACCCAACGAAATACGAAGTGAAACTAAAAAACAAAGCAAGTTATATCTTGTTCGTAACTGCTTCAAGCACTACTCTTAAAATACATACTTTCCAAGACCAAGTCACAGTAGCCTAGTTGATAGAGTGAAAGGTCGGGGTTCGATTCCAGAGTTGGCAATGAACTTTTTTGCAAAAGGGACTTGTGAAGTTGTTTTGCTGTTGTGAACACATTTATAAGAAATGTAAAATCATATTGAATAAACAATTTTATAGCAATTGTAAACAATTACATGAAAACTGTAGGAGGAGGAGGAAACAAAATATTTTTGAGTAGGACTCAGAATCTGCTTTCTAGCGTTTAAACGGTTAACCAAATAGCTTATTGGTCAACAAGAAAATTTCTGGAAATTTGACGGGCTTTTCAACAGTAAAAAGAAGTTTGCAATAGGACAGTACGTTTTTGAGTTACAGCACTTGACTCATATTTCTTAAAATAGTTATTGCCCTTTGACACATATTTCTTAAAATAGTTATTGCTCTTTGACTCATATTTCTTAAAATAGTTATTGCTCTTGATTGGAAACACTTAGAGGCTGAAACTACTATTGGTGCACAAGTTCAGGGGTCAAGCAATAAAAATAGTAAAAAGAAAACAATATACAAAAGATTAAAAGGGAAGGCTACAAGTCTGGGGAAAAAAACATCCAGAATCCTAAAAACAAAACCAAAAATAAAACAAAAAACCATTAAAAACAAAAAAATTTAAAATCCCTAAACAAATTAGAAAAACAAAATAAAAGGAAAAACAGCAACTATGTTTGAAAAAGGCCTTTAAAATTTATAATTCATTTTGCGGCTAAACTATGCATAATTTGTAGAAACACTTCACACAAAAAGGGATGCAAATAGCATTTTCTATCATCACTAAAAATTTGACATTTATCCTTAAAACAGCTTTAGAGAAATTACCTTAAAAATTTAAAAAATTCACTTTAAAGCGACCTAACTTGAAAAAAAAGGTTTAGCCAAAATTTAGTACACAGATCGATGTGAAATGCTATGAAGGTTTTATGATTAAAATTTGAAAGAAAAATGAAGGAGTAGTAGGGTTTTTGAGGAAATTTTAACACAAAACAAGAATTTTGAGATAGGGTTACAAAAATGCGTTTCAGCGTTTAAACTGTTAACCAGGTAGCTTAACGGTCAACTATAAACTTTCTGGAAATCGAACGGGCTTTCTAATGGTATAAAAAAATCGGACCGTAACTTTCTAAGTTACGGGACTTGTCAAAAAAAACTTTAAACGGTTATTGCCCTTGATTGCGACCACCTAGAGACCGAAACTTTATGCGCGGCACAAATTGAGGGGAAATGCAAACAAATGAACAAAATAAAAAAAAAAATATGAAAGGGTAAAGCTGTAGGTCTGAAACACAAAACAGCGGAATAATAAAAAATAAAATAAAAAAAATAAAAATAAAAATAATCCTGACAGTTACAATAGGGTTCCAAGTGAACTTGGAACCCGAATTACATCATCAAATGGTTGTCGGTCCTACTTTACGCTTAACCTCACTTCTGCAAATAATAAAGTTGAAAGACAGTATTTTAAAACCCTTTCAATGCCCTTTTGTTTTCATAATGCTTTCATCAACAAACTATTGATTCAAGTTGATTTAATGTTCAGTATGCTTTTATTATATGGAATAAAGTGAAACATCTATTTGCGGCATGAACAAACATCATCCTGTCGTATTTTATTATAACTCCTATCAATGATGACGAAACATGGTTGGGAACAATGTAGCACAACAAAACAAGCAAGCGGGTTGGGGGACCACATACCCGTCTTTCTAAAGTAACCCCTGCCATCCATACATTGCATACTGCTACCCGTTCTTAGTTTAGTATATATATCTTGTTGTTTACGCTTTATATCGTAAATTACTCCTAAAATAGAACACCCATATAATTAGCATACATTGTTCTTAGGGCTAAACAAGTGAATCTTAGTGAGCTGGGGTTTAACGACATTTTAACAATTATTACTCACATAGCGGCAGCAAGGTTAACGGCAAGAGGAAAGCCTGCATAACAAATCTGGTTCTGTAATGTATTAAAACCGAGCTTCGGTTGGTACCTGCGAACCAAGAGGGGCAAACGAAAAACATTTATAAAACGCAATATGTGTTGTATTTTCGATTTTATTTTCTGCAAAAGTGAATAGTCTTTTCCAAGGTACCAAATCGCCAGCATTAAGCATCCCAGCACCATTTAGCCACCAGTCATTGTATTTATAAAACAAATCACAGTTTGTGGAAAGTTGAATTAGAATTCGTCGTAAGTGGAGGGACATGCTTCCTAACCGCTTGAACCTGACATATAAAGGCAGGTGTGACTTCACACTCACTGGAAAAAAATTATATATATTATTTAGCGGTTTTCTATTGGTGTGATGAGATTTCCGCAGGAAATCTCCTCATACCAATAGAAAACCACTGAATAATTTCTATACATTTTTCCTGACTGCGCCAACGGGTCAAATCTAAATATACCAAACCTTTTGAAACTGCAAACTTCCAACATAACAACGCTTATAATGTTTGTAACTTGAATCCATTATACCAGTGCGAAATGATGCTTTAAATATGATGCTAATCTCCCTGATTCCCGTTTCACAAAGCTGTCGTAAGTGAAGACTCGTCTTAGTCAACATTTCGTTATAAACATTTCCAGTGACCTGAAACTCAACAGAAGCTTGGAACAAAGCAAGGTCTTATCGCCAGAACACTAAGATGAAAGTTAAGAAGTCGTAGACTTACGATCGCTTTGTGGAACGCGCACTGGACATTGTGGCTTTTGCAAAACTTAAATATGTACTTAGGGGTCATTTCCACAACGTTGTCCTGGGGTATGACCATCTAAGTCAACATTTCTTTATTATCATTATACACTTTTATCAATGAAACATCCAAAGGAAGCTGAGAGAAAACGCAATGTCTTTTGAACAAATCTACATAAAGCTAATGTATCTTAACTTGTATTCTAGTGTTCTCGTTACGAGAGCGCTATGATGAAAGTTAAGACATATTAGCATCACAAAGTTTTGTGAAACAGGAGCCAGGACTTGTCATAGGGACACATTGCTATTATAAAACCATAAAATTTTGTGCTTGGAACATGACCTAGTGTCACACCAAGTTGAGAATCACGAGCGCCTGTGATAACAGTTCGTCTTCAATCTCATTTCTTGCACAATTCATTAATAAGAGCATTCATCAATGTCTGTCAGTGCAATGAAATAACTCAAATGAAGATTTTTTTTGTTAATCATGTGTCACGGTTGGTCGCGATTAGGTTGTGGTAGCTTCATTATCTGCTTCAACATGTATCATTGCAGAGCTGATTATATTTCATTTTTAAATACTACTGATACTGTAATTCTGGAGACAAATGTAACACTTAATCATTATGGTAATAACGCAGCACGCATTGCTGAAATTACACAAAACACGTTAATGTCAATTGTGTTTGCTACAAATTAATTTCAATTTTGGGGTTTTTTTTATTATATAAAACTAAGTGAAATACTTAATTTGTTTGTTTTAATGTAATCATGATGATTAACTTGATCATGATCAGAATTGGTATTTTCCAGTAAAATACAAATCAGTTTCAAGAAGGAATATAAAATGATTATTTTCTATAAACTAACTACTTTCCAAGACGAAGTAGATAGAGAGAAAAATATAAATGTTTTGTTTGACTGTTTTATCACCAATTTTATTACTATTTTTAGACCTTACAAACCTTTAGAAATTCTTAGTTGCGCAGCAGACGCTTTTTTACCCCTCTCTGGCGTACTCTCACCATCTTTCTTTTGTTGTTTGAGTGAAAATAACTTAATCATGATTAAAATAGAATCCTAATTTTACTAGTGAACTCTACACAATATATTTCTAGTTGTTATGAAAGGAGATGATCGCGATCTTGACGAAACTTCGCGATCTTCCGCCAGAGCGACACACAGACAGACACGTAGAGTTGATTAAACTAAATTCGTAAATTGTATGTGTAAGTCAGATAACAGCATGATTATTCACTATTTCTGTAATATAATCATTTTTAAACAAATATAGATATATCTGAAACTAAAGCAAATGTTATTTATAGCGTATAAATATGCGAAACCTTTTTACGAAACTGCTTTTCTTTCTATTCGGTGACTAGTCAAAACTGTCACCTATGTGAAATATTGTTACACTTCAACTACTATTTGAGGGGTTTTAGTACATGTTTAAGGTTTATTGTAAATGTATGAGGATATGTTATTATTAAATGAAGAGTCGCAACTTATATCTTTGTTTTGCAATACAGAAAACTGGCATCAAAACAGTCTCGATATTATATAAGGAACATATTGACACGACACCGTTACATATACTCCGCGACGAGCATGACTATGAGAACGAAGATAGCACGACATGACGTTGACCAACTAACTTTGTATTGAAGGTAAACATTGATTCAAGTAATTTTATTCAACTTTAAAATATTTTATCTCATTGTTAGATTCCGATACTGTCACTGCAGCCAACATATTTTATCACTTCTATTGAACATAGGGTAAGTTTGTCATCGCGTGATTTGTTATGACGTGATGCAACATGTGTTGTATTTACGTAGCCGTGACAATACTTTGTAATAGCATAACATCAGGTGAGCTTCGTTAACCTTTAGACTTATGCTGGAACCATTGTTATAAGTCAATACATATGCGGAATTTATCGAAGTGTCCAATTTAATAACGCTGTTAAGTAGGAATTTGTTTAACCCTAAGTGCTAAACATTTGCTCATTTTAGTTCATATTTTAACTGAAACAGACTGTTGAAAACCTGTCCTGAGATAATTTGTTTAAAAGAGCTCCTACAGGAGCTCTTTTAAACAAATTATCACAGTATAGGTTTTCAACAGCATCAGGTGGTCACAGATTTAAGATTAACTGATATCAACTCAGCACTTTAGGGTTAAAAGAGCTAGCCTATTGGAATTATCACATGTTATAGGAACTCTTTTATTTTATTTCCCACATGATCACATGTCAACAAGGTGGTGACACTTTTAAGTTCAACTAAATTAGGCCAGTCACATTGGCACTAGTCCTACAGCCGGAATCATCCCATGGACTACAATAGAATATTTCAATTTCTGGATAGTTTTCCATAATGTTATCATTATCAGGACTAGTGGATGGAAACAGTTAGATTCTATCACTGACAGTACTCTTTATCATTAATAACATAATGTTATCAACAGGCCAAATAAAAAAAAATTGCGGTTCTGATAACCAGATCTTGTCTACAACATACAACTACTTGTCTACAACAGTGCTCATTTTAGTTTTCAATTTCCAATTGATACAGGCTGTTGAAAACCTATTCCTACAGGAGCTCTTTTAAACAAATTATCACAGGATAGGTTTTCAACAGTACAAGGTGGTCACAGTTTTAAGACTGACTGAATTCCGCTCAGCACTTTAAGCATTAAAATTTGATAACAGGAAAAATATTTTAATTAAATAAATTCCTGACCAATCTACCCTAAATTTTAAAGACGTCACATGTAATCAGAACCACAATATTTATTTTGTTAGGCCTTATTAACATCAGGTACATAGCCTATGATAATCCAAGCTACATATTACAGGTGAATCCGTGTAGATTAGACTTGGTCTTGGAGCATCGGTCACTCATAGAAATTTTTATTTTCATCAATGGTGTTGGTTTTTTGCTTTTCTTCATGTCATTAGAGCTTCTTTAACAGAGAGCCTTTACAAGTTTCAAATCATAATTCATACTTAATAACATACTGTCATTTATATGTTATATATTGGAATGCACTATCTGGAAAAGTGTATTTTCTTTCACTTTTCTAGGTTGATTCTTGTGCAGGACTCAACCAAAGTGATAGATTATTGACTTTTTCAGTCAGTGTAATCTCAAGTATCACATTTAGTTGTCACTGTCTAAACAGCATTAAAATTCAGTAATTATAACAAATTTCTCGTACATCACTTGATGACTGGAAGTGTGACTGGAATATTACGACTCTTCTCCACTTCCTTTAGGTTCAGCCCTTGTGCAAACTCATGATGCTTTTCACATTTAAAAAAAAATGTATCGATGTAAAACATTTGTGAAAAAAAGGCGATTTAAGAAACTGTTAAAAGATTGATAATAATTTTTTTTAGGTTTTTGGGTGGGTCAGTATTTAAAAAAACCTAACTTACACTGCTGAATAGGGTTAAGTAAATTTTTAAACTGACCACCACCCTGTCTTGTTTAAAACCTTTTCCGTGGTAATTTGTTTACAAGAGCTCCTGTAGGAGCTCTTTTAAACAAATTATTACATGATAGGTTTTTAACAGCATATTTTGGGCAGAGTTTTGACAATGAAATAGAACAAAAATTGGGCTTATCACTTTAAGAGTTAATTGTTCATAAAGTTGAGATTATTACATTGCCATCACCTCTTTTGTTAATCAAGAAAGTGACAAATTTATTTTAGTCAAACATTAAACACTGACCACCTTGACCGGCCTCCGTGGTGTAGTGGTTGATTGTCTGCTCAGAAAACAAAGTGTGCGGAAGGTTCGAGGTTCGATACCCAGCCGTGTCAAATCAGAAGACATTAAAAAGTAGCAATCATGCGAAGGTTTGTTGTAAGGTCAGAGGTTAGCATGCTGGACTTTGAACCAAGATATCCTTGGTTCAAATTCCGTCCAGGAGGCTTGGCATTATTCTCTGTGTTGCAAAACTTTCCACACACTGTGAGGATAGATTGCCATGCTGTTACACAGTAACACTCTGGTAAGCAGGTACCAGCCGAAGCTTGCAGGTTTCAGTGCATCATTTAACCATATTAGTGATGCAGGCTTTTTTCCTGTCGTAAATCCTTGCTGCCATGGTATAACTAAAAAATTGTTGAAAATGGCATTAATTTCTAACTCACTCACTGTTCTATTATTATTAAACTGTTGTTATAATTTGTGGTTTTATTGCAGTTGTGGATACTTTACAGCTGAGGTATATATCAGCTTGTGAAGAATATAGTTACTATGAACATGTTCTGACTGATAATAAAATGAAAATAACGTATATTTGAAGCAGGCAGCAAGCATGTGAAGGACTACACTGCTTTCTGCGACTATTTACAAGCTATATGTCTGAAACACACTCACAGTTTTTATCATTTAATTAACCCTTGTGGTGTTGGATTTGTTTAGTAGGATTTCAAATTCTTACTACTTGGCTGTTAAAATCCTACCCTGTGGTAATTTGTTTAAAAGAGCTCCTGCAGGAGCTCTTGTAAACAAATTATCACATGGCAGGTTTTCAACAGATAATTGAGGTTTGAATCTAGGCATTGAAATATTGTGTTTGTCACTTTAAAGGTTAATCCACCTGACTTTCACAGCTGTCGCCAATTTGGAGGAGACTGCAAAACTAATTGGAAAATCATGCATATTGCAAAATATTAATTCAATTTCTTTAGGGGTTGTGTTTAATATGTTAATGAAATTATAAATAATTGAATAAAATGTTTGTTTAAATGTCATATTTTGAAATTTGAGTTCGTAGTGTTTGAGTTTTATTAAGCTTTCTCACCTGTTTTTGGTTTTAGTCATGAGAACTATACTTTTTTCATAAGGCCAAACAAAATAAATGTTGTGGTTCCGATTGTATCTCTTTGCAATTTAGAGTAGGTAGGTAGGGAATTTATTTTTTTTACTAAAATATTTGTTCCCATAGGATAACGTAGAAAATGTTTTTCAGTAGTAGTAGAGGATATAATCTAATATTTTATGTCATTATGGTGATAATAATTTTCGGGTTGGCATTATTTTAGGGTTGGCATTATTTTGTAGACAAGGTCAGGTAATTTGAACCACAACATTTTTAAATTTGGCCTAATTCATAATTCATGTTTATGAAATTCTTTGTATGAATGTTCACGACATTTTTGAGCATATCCTTGCTCCTTCATTAGGTCACCTGAGCAAGCATTACCCCCGAAACATCGTACACATACATGCAAAGAAATTGATATCCAAAAATCATATATTATGTCTTACTTCTAAATGTCCCTCAAAGGATTGATTATACTTTTGTCAATAAATTGAAAAATCATAAAAGTGTTTAAAGGTATAAATTTAAGCTATTTTTAAATTGCAGAGTTTACAAAGAAAACATTAATGCTTTGACATTTAAATGTTTATGTTGAAACCACTTCTTTTGAAATGTTGCTTCTCGTCACTCAAGTTGGCATGACAACATAATCCAAATATTTTGCAATAGCAATCATACATTAGGTGTTGATTTGATAACTAAAAATACATAACTGTAGGCGAAGTTTCAATGTCTGATAAAAGATGAACAGGCCTATTTGTTAGTTGGTCCAACTATTTTTTTATTTTCGTGTCAATCTTGTAGATCTTTTAAATTTGTTTTTCCAATTTTTAATTTTTTTTTTTAAACTGAGAAACTAGATATGTGTTTTCTGGTAGGGATACTTGCTTGAGTTTTCTTAAAAAATGATGTGAAAGTACATATTTAAACAGATTTGGACTGGTTTGTTTTGGACAGTCTCATTCAGTGCTTGCATTATTTAAGAAATAAAGTATGCTCTACCGTCATGTGTCTTCTGATAAAGTATAGTTTTGCGCTGAACTATTATAGTTAAAGTACGAGGACGCTAGTCTTTTGATGTTGATTGCTTCCAGTAGTTTGCGTTGTCGCCAATTATGAACA
>JAULCD010485726.1:0-14802 GCA_032361085.1 Calliostoma canaliculatum | reverse complement strand
ATTGTTGTAAACTGTTTACTTTCCAAAGAAAAACTTGTTTGTCTTTGGGAAGTGCACAGTTTACAACGATTTTTTGGCATTTGTAAACCAAATTCATTAACCCAGTGATATGGTTTACGATGTCGTAAAGTTATGACGTCTTTGTGAAACGGGGCACATGCGTGTTTGTATGAATGTTTATCAAATGTATTGTTACACTTATAAACTGGATTCCTGAGCACTCCTAAACATAAGAAACTTAACTTTCAAGATGGACGTTAAGACGTATTTGTCTTGCGATAGTTTTGTAGAATAGTACACATAGAGTGCAAGTAGAGAAATTATGACGTCTTAGCCTTGCCAGAGCTTTGTAAAACAGGACCCGGAGAGTGTAAATTGGAAAGTTCAGACGTTTTCGCCTTGCAAGATATTTGTGAAACAGGACCCAGAAAGTGCCACTAGGAAAGTTAAGACGTCTTAGCTTGTAAGAGCTTTGTAGAATGGTGCCCAGAGGGTGCAAATAGTAAATTAAAGATGGCTTAGCCTGTGAGAGATTTGTGGAAAGGGACCAAGAGAGTTTAGTTAAAACATCGTAACCTTTCTATTCCTTTGTAAGACGGAACCAAAAGAGCACAAATGGTACAAATAACACGTCTAATCAATACTAGAGCTTTGTAGACGAGAGCCTAAAGATAAAAAAAAATAACAGCTTTGTGAAACGGTGCCCAGGGCCCCCGTTCCTCAAAGCGATCTTAGGTTAAGTTAATCGTGAGTGCTAAAATATAGCATTGGCTTATGACTGTCGTAGAGCAGAGATCGCTTTTGAACCGGTGCCATTCGGCAGCGGTTCCAAATCGATATCTGCGCTACGACAGTCGTAATCCTAAGATAAGAAATAACTCCCCGGGATATTGTTTAAAAATCACTTACGATCAACCTAGCCTAAAATCGCTTTGTTGAAAAGCGCCCAGATTAACAAATTTGTGGTATACCTGAACGATTACGTTCAGTTTTAAAAAACGAGTTTTTACAAGTCCTTATGTCTTATGTTAATTCTTTCATAGTCATATCACACAATTTTAAACCACATGTGGAAGCTTGGCTTTCACCTTAGTGTTGGAGAACTGTTCTACAAGGCTGTGAGAACAGGGCGCTTTGTTTGCATCACCCTTGGTTCGGCAGTACAAGTTACACTACGTGTTTAACCTGCCTTAAATCTTACCCCGAGAAATAACTGAAATGCTGTTTTATATGGCATTAAACCCTCACGCACTCGCCTACCTAGCTACCTACCTACCCACTCACTCACCCCAACACACACTCACCCACACGCTCACTCACCCCAACACACACTCACCAACCCACCCACTCACTCACTCACCCAAACACACACTTACCCATCCACTCACTCACTCACTCACCCAAACACACACTTAGCCACCCACCCACTCACTCACCCCAACACCCACTCTCACATCCATTCACTCACTCACTCCAACACACATGCACACACCCACTCACTCACCCAGCCACTCACTCACCCAAATACCCACTCACATACCCACTCACTCACTCACCCCAGCACACACTTACCCACAAACTCACCCGCCAGCTATCTCACCCACCTACCTACTTACTCACTCACTCACTCACCAAAGTACACACTCACTCAACACATATCCAGTCACTCACTCACCCAAATCATCTCTCGTTATAGATATTCACCGATTAAGTGTAAAACGCATCTCTGCACTCCAGCAAACATAATTAGTACATTTTAATGTCTGACTTATTCCAGTGCAATTATGTGTAATCTTTCGAGATTCTTTCATTTATATTCATTCATGTTGAGTTCAGACATAACGATTCATGTGCCTCTTATTTTCATCTAAATGTGAACAGAAGCAGGTGTTAGCCATTAATAAAGTTGACATGTTAATCACGACATAAGACGTGTACATGCACACACGCACGTATACCAGTGAGATATGAAATATGACTGATAAACATATGTAAGTTCATAACATGGTAGCAAATGCAACTAATTTCTTTAACATTTGACAATTTCTAATTAATACCTTTAGAAAACTACCAATAGCACTATATTGAAAACATCCTTTTATGCCACATCCATACACTCGTTATATAATGGTTTGCTTACACCTCCTAAAGACCACAATAAAGAAGTATATATATACATATATGTTATGACCTCTGTGTGGTGTCCTGAGATCTTCTCTCCGACTGTTAGCAGCGCAGCAAAAAGATCTTAGTTTGATAAGCTTTTTCTTTTTCAGAAACAGAAGAAAAACAAGTGTCTTAACTTTAAAATTAAGTCTTTAATTTCATTTGCAATTTCTACTTTATTTCAAAGTCATATATCGTCATCTAAAGACATATTTCACAGACTAAACATCTTTAGGGTCCCGTTCGTCAAAGCGATCTTAGGCTAAGATGATCGTAAGTGATTTTTTAAACAATGTCCTGTGGAGTTATTTCTTGTCATATATAGGCTAAGGACTGTCGTAGCGCTGAGGTCGATTTGGAAACGGTACCGATTTACAAAGCGACCTCTGCGCTACGACAGTCGTAAGTTAATGTTATATTTTAGTCCTTACGATCGACTTAGCCTAAGATCGCTTTAAGGAACGTGGCCCAGGTCCCTTATTTCAGTAAAATCGTGAAATGTAAATTGACTCTATTGGAATAGTGGATGCTAGACTTATTTATTTTACTAGACTATCTACAAGGCCCTTAACAGTTCACGGTAATGGTGCAGGACTATTAAAAAGCCAACGTTTTACAAAAGCCTAATCACGTTTGGCAGAAGTTTGGTTAATAAAAGTATCAACTCCAGAGTCGTTGTAAACTGTCCGCTTTCCAAAGACAAACTTGTTTTACTTTGGAAAGTGTACAATTTACAAGAACCTTGATATTTTTACATATCCCAACGGCCCAGTGACATGGTTTATGAGGTCAACAGGTTTGTGTTTGTCGACAAGGCTCTATAAACATTCAACAGTCTAGATTAAATAAGCAAGTCTAGGAGCTACTGTTCAACACTCTTGTGGACCTTCAAGATCTTGCTGATATAAGGGCAGTAATGTTTAGTCTGTGCACCCAGTCTTTAGCAAACGAAATAAGACTATTATTATGTAAGAAATTAGAAATTTAAACAAAACTAGCATATTTCATGGACTAAATTTTGGTCGACGGTATTTTGTGAATCAGCCCAAGATACAGGACACCGTTCATCATAGCTAAGTTAGTCGTAACGCAGTGTACTAGTAAGGCCTAAACATCTTAACTTTCATCTTAGCGCTCTCGTTACGAGAGTGCTAAGATAAAAGTAAAGACGTCTTAGCTTTACAAGAGCTTCAAGGAAGGGAATCTTGCACTCTTTCACCGATAGGTAAGATCGAGATAGTATTATGTGTTATGGTTAGTTATCTAAACAGCACTGGATTTATCAATTCGGCAGCTTTGACGTCATGTATGTGAGCGTCTAGATTACTACTGACAGATATTATCGTGAGCAGGATAAATTCAAGTCTGTACGTAGAGCTCCGTATAGTAATATACTGGTGATATACAGTGAAAACCGCCTGCCTTAAACATACGCAACTGTTATGGTTAGGTGGCGCAGTAAAACCATCGAGCTTCGACTGGTACCCGCGAAACAAGAGTGTTACTGTGTTGCAGCATTTTACTCCGTCCTAATCGGTGTAAAAAATTAACAATTACCCCAAGCCCATTCCACGAAGTAAACATACAGCTAAGACGTCTTAACTTTCATCTTCGCGCTCTTACGATGGCTTTATAGAACGAGCCCCACACTAACCACTGCGTCAGCACAAACGTCATCCATCCCCAACCCCAACTAAGAGGTTAAGACATTGCGGCACCATACAACTTTGAGTGATGTAAAAATCAAAAACGTGTGTTTATTGTCAAGATTCAAAAGAAAATAAACACAAAAAGTATATTAAAAATGTTTTAATGAGGACTTCAACAGTCGACATAAGGCACATTGATGCTAATAAATATCACAGAAAACTGGCAGCATCCGTTTGGCATGCTTTTGTATAAGACTTCCTTTACAGGTTGAAATAAACATTCATTTCAACGTATGGCACATTGTTAGTAATCTTCACGGGTATTTGTAAATGGGAATGTCAAAAAATAGCTTGGTCCCGTTGTATTTGTTTGAACACACACCGGCCGAAAACATTAAATGTCCTTTACCGGATACGGAAACGCCGGATAAGTGTCGTCATCATAGGTATCGCCTATTGATGTTGCTGTCATTAAATTCCTCAGAGGAACCGGGAACGCCGGTTTTCCGGTTCCGGAAACAAACGCTGGTTATCCGGTTCCGGAAAAAGAAGAATTAGGCGTTTCCGGTTCCGGTTAAAGGGATTAAATGCAGCGACATTTATAGTTCATAGAGACATTTACAAGTAACTTGTAACGAATTGTTTCTAAGATATCAATTTGAGCGTGTTTTTAGTTTTTGTAAAGTTTGTGAGTTTTTTTCACCACGGTCGCCACACACCATCTTCCGGTACTGCTACGTTTTCCTGCGGTGCTAAAGGCAACAGTGGTCGGGAGTAAGGGGACTTGGGTCGGGCTTGGAAAACAGGGTGGGGGTTAGCCGGGGGGCGAGCAGCTACCTTCTCACACGGAATCGGCGACACAATTTCCTGTTTGACAAATGTCTCTACTTTCCGGTCGCCAGGCGGCGCAGCGTAAAGCGGTACAGCCTGTACTGGCGAAGGCGATGTGAGAACGAATGCGACCTGCCCCATCGGCAATGTTCCAGGAATGACGTGGATAGGGGTGGTCAGACACTGAGAGTTCATCTGCAGCTGCTTCTGATGGGACTGTTCTTTGGTCATTGTCTGAAAGGCGGATGGGTTTCCTATACACGCACTTCCGCTGTAGGCCGGATGTTGATGATGTATCCCAGGATGCAACGATTGATGCATTGTGACGTCAACGATGGGCTGGGAGTTAAGACCTTGGAGACAATTGGCAAGATGACCGAGCATTCGAGTGCGCATGTCGTCATTCATGCCCGGAACACTGGACAGATAACGCATGACCTCGCCAGCGCACTCGTTGAATCCGGCTCGATACTTCGTTATGACGTCAGGACTGGTTGCCATGGCAACTAAAAATAAAACGAGACAGTTATAATACATTTAAAACATAATCATAACAGAAAATATGTTTAACACAGATATGCAATACAAAAACAATGACAGTATCCAATGTTAAACAAATAACAGCAAACTGGCTATAATATATTAGGTTACATCGGAAACCAATGATAGACTGAACAGCAAAAGAAACTCGGGGAAACTTAGATGGATAGTTGTCATTAAAATATCTCACTATTCTTATTCAAAGCTTCGATTATTTATCAGTTCATCATCAGGATTAATGAAATTTCATGGAAAAAAAACAAAGTTTGTGACAAATGATTGCCGAAACGCAACATGACAACTGCCATGGTAACCGGTTTTACGTGCGTTTCATGCAAATGGAAATGCTCATGCTTTTCTCATTGTCTCCCTATAATAATCCACTCAGAAAGGGTAACATTCATTCGTTATTGAACAACGTTATTGGCTACAACATGCCAAGATTTAAAAAATATCAGTGAAATCAGATCCTTGGACTACTGCATGCTGGACAAACCACCCGGGATGTTGACAATGTTTTTCAAGTGCAACGGTACCACGCCACTACAGATGACCGTTCACGTAACGTAAGCCCGAGGGTCGCCAGCCAACGTCAGGATCAACAGATTGTGCGACAGATCGCTTCTTTCCTGCTGTGGAAACTGCTAGACAGGTCACAGGGACAAGCCAGCAACACATTAGTGTGGACACCGCTCGTCAACGTCAAGCAGAAACCTCCACTTTCACGGACCACACCCATTCTGACAGCACATAATCGTCAGGATCGTCTACATGAGGCAACACAGCACCAGCGTTGGCGCCACCTACAGTGGCGAATGGTTACCTCCTAGGATAAGAGCCGTTACTGTATCTTAACAGTAGATGGCAGAGTGAGAGTTTGGCGACGCCATTGAAAACGACCTTAAGATGCTTCTGTTGTTAATACTCGTGGGGTAGTCCTAGCATCCTAGTGTGGGTGGAATTGGTCGGCTCTGTGGTCTTTCAGCAGCACACAGCAGCTTGATCAAGTCTTGATCATTTGACACGTCGCCGTAACAATGTGTTTCAGCATGACAACGCCCATGCTCACACTGTCAGAGTAACAAGAGACTTCCTCCTGCAAAATGGCTTCAAGAACATGCAGTGGCCTCCCCTCGGTCCCGCTTTAAACCCGATTGAGCACCTGTGGAACGAGATCCAAAGACGGCTAAATGACGTCAAACCAAGGCCAACAACTACAGCTGAACTTCGCCAGGCATTCCAGCCAACGTCAGTGTGGAGTCAAGTTTCTATGGCCTTTATCAAACGCCTCATCCATTCCATGTACCGACGTTTTACGGCAGTTACCAATGCACATGGTGGACACACAAGGTACTAACTTGTGAAGGTCACTCCTGTGAGACTAATGTATTGATTCTCTATATGAAAGTTTGACACTTTCATTTCAACCTTGATTGTCATTTCAGCCAAGTTTTATCTATTTTTGTTGTCTCCAAGTTGTTTTACAGTCTTTCGAAAAATACAAGTTCTAATATATTTCCCCATGGTGACATTTTTGCGATTCATATATATATATATGGGACTTGTGGAAAGCCTGTAGGATAAGCATGTATGACTCACCAGCCATTTGTTGCCTTTGGACGTTTCTCAGGTGTTTCACAGTCAACTCCAAGATGTCAGCCTTCTCCAGCTTCGAGTACTGAGCATTCTGAAAGAGAACACCGCGACCATTATTATCGACATAACAACATAGGGTGGCTTATCTCGGTCGGTATTTACTTGCAGTAGCACTGGACTGTGTGTTGTGTACTGTGTGTTGTGTACTGTAGTGTTTACTGTGTGCTGTGCACAGTACACTGTGTGTTGTGTACTGTACTGTGCACTGTGTATTGTGTGTTGTGTACCGTACTGTATACTATGTGTTGTGTACAATACACTGCATGTTGTGAACTGTACTGTGTGTTGTGTACTGTACTGTATACTGTGTGTTGTTTACTTTACACTGTGTGTAGTATTGTTGTGTACTGTACGCTGTATGTTGTGTAATGTACATTGTGTATTGTATACTGTATACTGTGTGTTGTGTATTGTATGTTGTGTACTCTACATTGTGTTTTGTGTATTGTACACTGTGTGTTGTGTACTGTATACTGTGTGTTGTGTATATGTGTTGTGTAGTGTACTGTGTGTTGTGTATTATGTGTTGTGTATTGTATAGTATGTGTTGTGTACTTATACTGTGTGTTGTGTACTGTGTGTTGTGTACTGTATGTTGTGTACTGTGTGTTGTGTACTGTGTGTTATGCACTGTGTGTTGTGTACTGTATGTTGTGTACTGTGTACTTTATGTTGTGTACTGTGTGTTGTGTACTGTATGTTGTGTATTGTGTGTTGTGTACTGTGTGTTATGTACTGTGTGTTGTGTACTGTATGTTGTGTACTGTATGTTGTGTACTGTGTACTGCGTGTTATGTACTGTGTGTTGTGTACTGTGTGTTGTGTACTTGTGTTGTGTACCGTGTGTTGTGTACCGTGTTGTGTATCGTATGTGGTGTACCGTGTGTTGTGTACCGTGTGTTGTGTACTGTGTGTTGTGTACTGTGTGTATTGTTTGGTGTGTACCCTGTATTGTGTGTTGTGTACTGTGTGTTGTGTACAGTGTGTTGTGTAGTGTGTGTTGTGTATTGTATGTTGTGTAATGTGTGTTGTGTGGTGTGTACTGTGTGTTGTGTACCGTGTGTTGTGTACTGTGTGTTGTGTACTGTGTGTTGTGTACCCTGTGTTGTGTACCCTGTGTTGTGTGTTGTGTGTTATGTACTGGACACTGTGTCGTGTGTTTGTGTGTACGGTTTTGTGCGGTCCTGTTCCATGACTGTTGATTATTTATGCAGCCTTGTGAACAGTCTAGATAAAATAGGCAAGTCTAGTTGCTACAAATCAACTCAGTATTTTGACAAAAGAAATATGACCTTTGGAAATTAACAGACTAAGTTTGGTCAAGACTTTAATCTGCAGGAGCTCTTTTAAGCAAACTACCACCGAAAAAAACTTGTTTTAAAAACCGACATGGATTTTGTTGATATTTTTTAAAACTTTTACGAAATTCCAATCTATAATAAAATCTTTTTGAAGACAAAAAAATCAAATTATATTTGCACGGTCACAAGTTATTCCAGTCATGCTAGAACACAAGTTAATCAAGTTATTTGAAGTATTTAATTTCCGTATTCAACAACACATGAGCACTGCCTGACCTCTCACACGAACCCAACCCTTTAAATGCCAGCGACACCTAGTGTCAATTTCAGTATCCTAAGCCCAACCTAAAAATGTATTGAACCTATCCTTTGGTAATTTGTTTAAAAGAGCTCCTGAAAGGAGCTCTTTTAAACAAATCACCACAGGATAGGTTTAGATGGTCATAGCTCAACCTTAATCGACTGAGCACGTTAGGGGTTAAAGACGATTATGTAACACTGACGGGACCGCCCTATCATCATGCATTCAGCGGCCCACGTTCACACAAAGGGCGTCGCGGATAATCTCTCGAATAATTAACTAATGATGCAGTGAAGTGGTTGAAATTATTTACTGAACAGATTGAAGATATTAAAATTTCAAAGCATAACTAATAATGTGGGACGTGAGCATTAACGGTAATTAATTGTTTTAGCTAATCAGTTTAGAGAATTTTTTTAATTTAGAAAATTAATGTTTATGTGGCTGATTGTTAAATGTTTTGACTATTCTTATTGAATATAATTTTGTCTGTTAATTATTTTTTAGTTTTCATAGTGATTATTTTGTCAAGACACTGATTCGTACGTGGAATAGCAGACACTAGACTTGCTTATTCTATATAGACTGTCTAAATCTCCATATAAATAGTTCACTCATGATAAAAAAATATATATTCACGTTATGAATAACAATAAGTGTGTAAGAAATAAAAGGAGCTCTAAGGTTAGTGAGTGAGTGAGTGAGTTATTGTTTTACGCCGTTTGGGCAATATTACAGCCATTAACGGCGAGCTGCTCAAAGGTTAGAGTTTTATCATAAGATTTATAGACTTGCTTAATTTGCAATTTCTTGTTAAGAAACAATTATTGACTCCTTGGCTGTGAGCCAGACGTGCAGTACCACTGTAACTATAGATGGATGGAGATGGCGAGGACTGTTTAATGTGGGGTCGAGATCCGGAGTACTTACATCTTTCTTCATAGCTTGCAGGACGAGAGTTTTCAGTTGACCGAGACAGGAGTTGATGCGCGCACGTCTCCGCTTTTCCATCAGTGGCTTATTGCTCTAGAAACAAAATAAAATGACGTCATTCGACATTCATCAGAACAAATAACGAAAACATTAATTTTAAAGTTTTACTGCTACAGTATCAAATAAACAGATGGTTTGAAATACATCTTCTTCAGGCATACATCTCATTTCAAAAAGCTTAAAAAACAAACAAAAAAACCACTAAAAATCTAATTATTTTTTTGCAAAAACTAAATGCATAATAAAATAACATAATTAAGAATTTAACAATATGTCAAAATGATTAATTTATACTTTTTTTAATTGGTAATATTTTATAATCCTCAAATTAATAATTACTGTTTTAATGCAAAAAATACATATAATATATACGCGAAATTTACTATTAAATTGTGTGCATAGGTTAAACTTTTGAATTTGCATCAATTCAATAATTTTGAGAACTTACACTGGGTGCATTGATTTTGTTTACAAATGTCAAAATCGTTGCAAACTGTGCATTTTATAAAGAAAAAATTCGTTTTTCTTTGGAGAATGCACATTTTACAACGATTTTGACATTTGTAAACCAAAATCGTTTTAAACTGCATTTTCAAAATATTTCCCGAACCTCGTGACCCAGTGTAAAAAAACTATACGAAAGTATCGATCCATTTGACAGATCAGTTTGACAGATATAGAACCTCCACCAATAACAAAATAATTCAACATATTTACTCAAAATTTACATTTATTTACCTTTCTATACGACGATTTACACTCGTCGCCTTTCCTCGGAGAAGAGGGCCCGCTAGAATCGCTTTCAGTCATATTCAACAAGTGGTTGCCTGCTCGCACAGGTGGTTGTGTTTCAACTCAATCCGTTCGTTCACTTAGGCCGTGAGAATGACGTATTTTCCAAATGACATTGCTATATAGTTAGGGCTCGCCATACCGAAATCTGCTTGTGTGAAGTGTTACCGCAACCCTTTCCCACGCTCGCATGCCGCCACTCTCGTCCAATCAAAAGGTGTTATTCGAGATACGACGAAAATCCATCATTTTGATTGGTCGAGCGTGCTGCGACACCGTAACTGTAACCCGACCGCGAGCGACTCGGCTGTCAATCAAGGTGAAATTGTGACACTTGTAAACATGAGCGCGTGCCGGTCGGCCGCAACAAGCTTGAAAGTCCTGTGGGAAAACCCCTCCCCCCTTAGGTATGAAAGGACGGGTCGGTCTCCCTACGCACACAATCTGTTGATAAGCATGCCGATATCAGGTCTTGCAAATGCCCCGTGGTCGGACTTATCAACATCCCAACACATT
This sequence comes from Calliostoma canaliculatum, assembly GCA_032361085.1. Classification (NCBI taxonomy): domain Eukaryota; kingdom Metazoa; phylum Mollusca; class Gastropoda; order Trochida; family Calliostomatidae; genus Calliostoma; species Calliostoma canaliculatum. The sequence continues at coordinate 4,057 of JAULCD010485726.1, read as the reverse complement.
CCGGCGGTAGAGATTCATTCACATGACGAGGCTGGGGACGACTTTCATACAGCCCGAGTAACTTGGCCGTCAGAGATGTAATAATAACAATGGCTGGCATTTGTTAAGATGTAGCTTTTATTTTAGCATAGTTTTACGTGGATTATGGTTTAGATTACAACGATTTTGACATTTAATTGTGTAAACGAACACAATGGCTGAGACCAAAATTAATCTAGTATATTTAACAAACTTCAAAACATCAATCTAAATAATTTGTCGTAAAACTTTTCTGTAATAATTTGTTCAAAAGAGCTCCTGCAGGAGCTCTTTTGAACAAATTACCACAGAAAGGTTTTCAACAGCTCAAAGTAATTACAGTTTCAGTTATAAAGTAAGATTTAGTCTTCAATTTTGTTTTCATTTTCTAATTTTAATATAGTCATATTTTTTACTAGACCAAAATTTAGTCTATGAAATATTTTTTTTCAATTTCCAATTTTAAAAAAAGCCGTATTTCTTTTTCTGGAGACTCTGAGTTCATAGTAACTCCTAGACTTGCTTATTTTCTAGACTGTCGACAAGGCTCTATAAACATTACACAGTCTTGGAGCAAAACTAACTGCCTCCCTAAGTTTGAATTTGGATACTGATGGTGCACTTGGCACTGAAGGGGTTAAACAAATTACCACAGGATAGATTTTCAACAGTTTATATAGATTAGAATTCATACACTTAAGTAGACAAATGTGAGCTTAGCACTTTAAGAGTTAGGATCACATTGTTCTGAAGCAGGTTGTGTGAATGTTTCGACTACAGCAGGGACCGAAACATCTTGTGTACATGTCCCTGTGTAGTTCGCTGTTCCTGTAGCTGTGCCGAGAATACAACGCCACTTGGCTACATTTTTGGCAGGAGTTGTCTTGTTGACCCACTGGGGCCAAGTTTGCTTTTGTGATTTGCAGTCGGAAAACAAAGTTTTCTTTCCCCGCAAAACAACTTGCTACACTAACTTGAACTGTGTTTAGCATTTAATTTTTCTGGAGGAACGATATCCAAGGCCTTGGTAGTTTTACGTGGCAGGAAGGCAGACAAAGTAACGAAAATAAAGAAATTTAGAAAGGAATTTAGGTTTGGGTGTGTTTTGTTTGTGTATAAAAGCTGTTATAAAGGATTTTTAAAAATGTGATTTTTTGGGGGGCAATTTACGAATATCATTTAGATTTGTAACATTTTATATTCAGTCATCTGGAATTATTTTTGTGTGTGTTTTTTGAATAAACATTTGTTGTTTTCTTTGTAAATAATCAAGTGTTTTTCTCTTTGGCTACCAATGTTTTGTCCACACACAAATTACATCAATATTGTGGTTTTCGTCTCTTCTTTAAGGTTTGTCAGCAACGTCTTGTGCCATGTTTCCTAATATTTTGTTTCCATCATGTGTGGGCCTAAAAACAATGCTCTGCCTTTCTCCTTTTGTTTTAAGTCTTGTTTAATGAGGCAAAAAAATTTAAAATGTTGTGGTTCCGATTACATGTTTTTTAAAATTTAGGGTAGGTCGATCGTGAATATTTTTTTTATCGATATATATTTTTTCCTGATATCAAATTTTAGCCCTTAAAGTGCTGAGTGGATTTCAGCCAGTCTTTAAACTGTGACCATCTTGTGCTGTGGAAAACCTATCCTGTGATGATTTGTTTAAAAGAGCTCCTGTTTTTAACAGCCTCTATCATTTGGAATTTGAAAACTAAAATCTGCAAATGTTGTGCTCAGCACTTTAAGGCTTAATAAAACAAAATAGGTTTTCAGCTGCAGTAGATTATACAATTATACAATAATGTAGGCAAGGTCAGGTAATCTGAGTCACAACATATATTTTTTTTTGGCCTAAGTGTCTGTGGAGAAGGTAGTGCAGTGGTAAAAGCATTGTATCACAGATCACTCTGGCCCCTATTCCACAAAGCCATTGTAAGGCTAAGACATCTTACTTTTATATTAGCGCTCTCATAAAGTGAAAGTTAAATGTCTTAGCCTTATGAGTGCTTTGTTGAAGAAAACTTTGCCTTTCCAGCTTCCTTTGGGTTTAGTTTAACGGTCAAGAAAACAAATATGGACTAAAATCGATCCTAGCTTACAATAGTTTCGCAGAACAGGCCTCTGATTTGGATTGTGTTGACTTTTTTTTATGGTGGTACTACCCGTGTTTTTTTGTTTTGACTTTCATATACTTTAAAAAAAATTTCATTTTTGTACTCTGTCACATTTCTTCAGCTCTTTAAAACAAATTACCGCGGAATGGGCTTTTAACAACACAAGGTGTTTACAATATTAAATCCTAAATCCTGCTAACGAGAATTCTTCAAGGACGACAAAACCATAAATTATATAAAGCCCAAAGTCAACATCTATTTCATTAGTCTAATAACTTCTTCCCTTCCACTAAATAAATTATCTCAGTGTATTGATTGATAACGTTACCTTCAAGTGCCGATTTGATTTAAAACTGTGACCATCTTGTGCTTTTGAAAAACCCCTTTCTTAACAAAACAGGTTGTTGAAAACTTATCCTGTAGGAGCTTTTTTAAACAAATTACCACATGATAGGTTTTAACAGCCTGTTGCAGTTGGAATATGAAAACTAAAATGAGCAAATGTTGTGTTCAGCACTTTAAGGGCTAAACAATATACTGAGATGATGATGATGATGATGATGATGATGATGATGATGATGATGATGATGATGATGATGATGATGATGAAAATATTGCCTTGAAATGGTATTTTTTTAGCAACAAAGAAAATTGGTTTTGCTGAATTCCAAGACTTGTAACTTTTAAAAGCGATTTTAAATTTGTGGCTATTTTAAGTGTTGTGTAATTGAAATGGAAGCAGTCACAGCAGATGTGTCCAGGGTATGTATTAGAATGTAATGGAGATGTATATCACAGTCTTAGTTATTGAGAATAGCGCCAGTCCAATTCTTTGCTTGACCGTGTCTTGTCAGCGTGACCTGACAAGTTGATGATCCCTTCCTCGGTCTATCGCTAAGTCTATCGCTAAGATGAAGCTTAACACATTCTCCTCTGTTGGAGTCGCCTAACTACATCAGGTACAACTATTCGCAGAACAAGGTTGGAATTTGTAAATAGAAAAATGTTGTGCTCAGACCCTTGTTCCACAAAGATATTGTAAGACTGTTGTTCAAACGCTGGAAATAAACTCGCAAAGAAAGTTGGGGAAAAGCAAGGTCTTGTTCCACAAAGCTGTTGTAAGACTAAAATGTCTTAACTTTCATCTTAGCGCTCTCATGAACAAGGTCGTGAACAAGGTCTTGTTTCACAAAGTTATTGTAAGACTAAAATGTCTTATCTTTCATCTTAGCGCTCTCATGAACAAGGTCGTGAACAAGGTCTTGTTTCACAAAGTTATTGTAAGTCTAAGATGTCTTAATTTTCATCTTAGTGCTCTCGTCACGAGAGCGCTAAGATGAAGGTTAAGACATCTTAGCTTCATAAAAACTTTGTCAAACAAAACCTTGTTTTTTCACAAGCTACCCTTGCGTGTTTGGTTCAATGGAAGTGTTCAACGGTCATATGAAATATTGTTTCACCACTTTTAGCTGACGGTAGCTTTGTGGAACGGGCCCCAGGACTTTAACAGCTGATTCAGGTTGTATTTTAAAATTGAAAAATGTACCGTCAGCACTTCAAGGGTTAAGATTTATTTTGATGGGAATTTTCCATGTTGTGACTGAGACAGAAGAATCGCGCCTGTCTGGCGGATGTGTGACTGATGCGTGATATTTAGTTAATTATTGTTTGCGCAGAAGTTATTGGACAAATGAAATTGTCATTAGCTTTAGGCTACACAGTTAACCTTTACAGGGGTGAAGTGAGATTAGTGGAAGAGTTAACCTTTACAGGGATGAAGTGAGATTAGTGGAAGAGTTAACCTTTACAGTGGTGAAGTGAGATTAGTGGAAGAGTTAACCTTTACAGTGGTGAAGTGAGATTAGTGGAAGAGTTAACCTTTACAGTGGTGAAGTGAGATTAGTGGAAGAGTTAACCTTTACAGTGGT
>JAULCD010485725.1:0-21347 GCA_032361085.1 Calliostoma canaliculatum | reverse complement strand
TCGTGACTCATCCGAGAACATGGTGTGTCGCCATTGACGTCGAGTTCTTACCCCATGTTGCCTGGCCCATGTCAATCTAAGACGCCTGTGATGTTTGGTCTGGTTTTCAGTGGACAACGACATTTCAGTCAAGCTTCCTTCAGACGATTCCTTACTGTTCTTGATGAGATATTAACACCAGTTCTTGCTGTGAACTCTGTCTTCAATTTGGTGGCAGGCTTGAATCTGTCTCGCAAACTGACTAGCCGTATGCTGCGATCTTGTAAGGCAGTGGTTTTTCGCTTTCTGCCACGCCCATGTCGATTCTTGACCCCCTGCGTGGCTCTGTATTGTTCAACAAGACGGTGAATGATGCTGACTGACTCCTGAAAGTGTCGTGCAACTTGTCTCAGACTGGATCCAGAGTTCACCATCCCTATAGCTTGCCATAGTTGGTTTTCTGAAAGGTACTGGCGAGGCATTTTCCGAAGTTTTCAAGCATACCATTTGTCATCGTCAATGTGACAAATTTGCTTTATATAGGCGAAAACGCACGTGCAACATACAGTACACGTGCAGTACATGAACCTGACAAATTTTATCTTGGTGCGTTTTGGCTAAGTGCACCAAATTAAGGTTGAAACATGCTACCATCTTTAAATGATACAAATCAGAGTTAGGTGTCCCTTTAATTTTTTCCGTGAGTATATATGTAAAAAAACATTGTTTAAAACATATTACGTTGTGTGTAATTTAACATATTTTACAGATTTTAACACTGAACACATGAACAGTACGTGCACATGTACATGCTATGATGTTAGGTACAACATTGATTTCAAATTCCAGGAGCTTATCTCAGTGGACACAATATTGATAAAAGATATCCAGTTGTCTAGAGTCATATCTTGGACTATGTCTGTTATACCACCTAACAACGTTACAACTATAGTCTCATCCTGTGCACAGTCTTCTAATCTCATGTATTGTTCTTGTGTCATTGAATCAAACACACATGCACACATGCTATGTCTATCACACACAAGTTCTTTACACTCTAGCAGCTGATGCTTGACAAGTCACCTTTGTGTGACAGCCAGTCAGGACAGAAAGGGATGTTCAGCCAGTCATTTTATCATTGAGACCGTATGGTTGGTAACTTTTGAGCTCGAAAATCCTTTTGGTGGTGTTGTCCAGCTTAGGGTTTTCTTTGAGTTGGGCGATGATGTTGTAATTACCATCTTTAAAGCTATTATCTCCATTGTTAAAGTGGTTAGCTAACGGCTTGTCGCGTTTGTAGCTGATATCGGCAAAGTGTTCTTTGAGGCGAGTTTGAAATTCTCGTATAGATTCTCCCACATATTGTTTACTGCATTTTCTGCAGGTGATTAAGTAGACTATGTTTTTACTGGTGCATTCTAAATTCCGTGTGTGAAAGTGTTGGCTTGTGATTGAGCTGCGAAACTTGGTTGTTTTGTTCAGGTTGTGACAGATTTTCCATCCTGATTTCGTGTATTTGTGGTCTACAAAGTTAACTGTTTCCCACTAATGTGCGTTTTTTTGCGTGGGGAAAGTGATGGCGGCTTTGACTAATTTATCTTTTATAGTCGTGTTGCGCCTATAGGCTGCTACATGCGGTGTTGAGAATGTATCTTTGCAAGTGTCAGTTCGGGTAGGAGATGCCACCGTTTTCTGATGATCATATTGAGCTCCATGTTTAGAGGATTGTAATCGCTGATGAAAACCACTTTCCAAATTGGGGTGGTTTTGGTTTTAGGTTTTAAGAGGGATTCTCTTTGGCAAGTTTTTGCCCCGTTAAGGTTTTGTTGTAATGTCTTTCGGTGGTAGCCCCTCCGCAAGTAGTAGTTAATCATAATGGACGTCTCCATTTGCAGCGTCTGTGAAAAAAAGTACACCCGGCGGGATAGCCTAAGCCGTCACTTCAACGCCCAACATTCGACAAACAGAATCGAGTGTCTCATCTGTAACAAAGCCTATAGAAGATAGGACGATGCAGTCAAGCATGTCAGAGTGTGCCACCAGCGTTTTTTCACCGCCGGCGAAAGCCCAAAGGATTTTCTGAACCAGAAAACTAGTGACACATCCAAACCTCAAGACAATGTAAGTGTCAACACACCCGACACTCGAAGTATCAAGAAAGATAACAAAATCCGTTTATCACTCATATCGGTTTACGATTATGAATTAATTGAATAATTAAACGAGACTTACCTGTAAGTTGAAGTTTGATTGAGATTCTCCGAGGCATCAGGGAACAGGTGAGGTCACGTGAGATTGCGCGTGAGGAATTGGGTCAGTCTTCAAAGCTTTGCTCAAGGAAATGACATTAGTTGTAAACATTTCTTTAAATAGAATTTTAAAAAACTTAGCTGAATAAGCTGGGAGGGTGGGTGAGGCACGTGACCTTACAGATAGGAAGTTTGTGTTCCAGAAAGATAATGACCCTGCTCACAATTAGTCCAGATCAACTCGGGATTTCCTGGAAAAAAGGTATTCCTGTGCTACCTGAAAAAATCCGACACATGAACCCTACGGGGAATGTCTGGGATGTTGTTGGTGAAAGAGTAGCACAGAATATGCCTACTTCCAGTGCTTACCTCTGAAAGTCAGTACAGAGACATTTGTATTCACTCGGTAAATCGTAGTGCCAAAGTCTCTACCGTAAAATGCCAAGGAGAATCAGGGCACTGGTCTTGTGAAAGTAGAAATACTCAGTACTTAATGTACTATGTAATAAAGTATTTTCAATAGTCTAGCGTATTTAGTTTTGTAATTGGAAACTTGTGAAACAAAGGTTTTTATGTGAAATTAGTGAAGGAAACACACATTTTGGACGAAGCTGTACAAACACACACGCTCACACTCACATACAAACACGCACACACACACACACACACACACACTCTCTCTCTCTCTCTCTATAAATATATGCATATATACATACATGCACACATACATGCACACAAACACACATATATACACACATACATACATCTATACACAGATACACACATATACATATACTCACACATACTCGCATATATACACACATACATATACACACATACATACACACACATACACACGCATACATACATACATGCGCATACATGCACATATACATACATACACACATGCACATAGACACATGCAGACACACATACACCACCCCCACCCACCCCATCCTACACACACAAACACACACACACACACACACACACACATGCACAGACACCAATGACCCTTGGCATGTGTTACCTTACCAATGTTGGAAAAAGTTATTACCTTACCTTAACTTTTTGTATTTTGTGAATCACTTGAAACAAGAAAAAAACTATACATATACATCAATTTGCTGAACGTGACTACAAAGCGTACTGATAAGTGAAGTGATTTGTACTTCTTGTATAAATACTGTTGACACAATAGGAAAATATATTCCAAATTAACAATCACCCTACACTTGTATCACACGACATTGAAGAACTTTTGCGTTACATTTCAACATCAGCAAGAAAGGGTGCAGCTCTTACGATGGTTTGTGGTGCTTTCCTTTTGCACCAAGCACTGTTTGAAAAAGGAAGTGGTTAACTCACCGTCACATATGCCACAGAACTGTCGTTATCGACTTACATACGCTGGATATCGTGCCAGAAGACCTGTCTGATGACCTCTGTTTTAACATGGACACAAGGCAGCTCGATTGGCATGATGTCAAACACGTAATCACTGGACTATTGCGTCATGTCGTAAAAGTTATTGGTCTGACTATTGTCGTTTTCTGTTGTTCATGTCAAATGGTAGAGAACGCATTTGACGACGTTCTAACATAAGTTATGCTGGAATGAAAATGTAGAACAGTTCTCGGTTATAACTTGGCTTGTTACATGATTGGAAACTGCCACTGGTGACTGAGAGGCAACTTTAATAGTCAATAATACCAAACAGAGATCCTTGACCGGGCCCGTTTCACAAAGACGTCATAACTTTACGACGTCATAAACCATATCATTGGCTTAATAGATTCGGTTCACAAATGCCAAAAAATCGTTGTCAACTGTGCAGTTTCCAAAGAAAAACAAGTTTTTCTTTGGAAAATGCAAAGTTGACAACGATTTTTGGCATTTGTAAGCCAATTTATCAGCCCAGTGATTTGGTTTACGACGTCGCAAAGTTGTGACGTCTTTATGAAACGGGGGCCAGGAATGTAGTGCTTCACGTTGACAATCTATTATTTAAGGGCTTCCTGGATGACAATGCACGACCACTTGCTTGTGCTGTTGTGTAATTTCTGCGCCAAGAGGCTGTGACGTAAATCCGTCAGATGAAGCCCCCATTGCAGAATGTTGATGAATTGGAACAGGAGCTACACCAGTTGTTGAAAAGAGTCAATAAGTCAATGGGGGTGGAGTTTAACAGGTATTTCAAACTGGATGAGGTTACACCAGATACCGACATGTGTGTACCTTTTTGCAAACTTGATGAACTTTCCTTGGGTGCTATGAATGGAAATCTGTGATAACCATAGTTTTACGCACTGGATATTTGCCATTGATTTGGTCTTTTTGGTAACTCAATATAAACAAATTATAATCTTTACAATCAATTGTATTCCAAAGTTTTGTTATTGTTCAATATGTGCTCTACGAAGAACACTAGCAGTGTAATCAAACAGGGCTGCTGCAATATTTGTAAGCCACACCTATTGGCACAATGTGTACTGAGTCATTATAGTTACTTGCTCGTACGTACGATGTATTTTATTAAAAATGGGTACCGTGTCACAAAGCTGTCATTAATTGACGATGTCGTTCATCATTTCACTAGGCTATTAGGTTGTCTTACTGATTCTAAACACCATTGTAAACTGTGCACATTCTAATGAGAAACTTGAAACTGCACAATTTAAAATGCTTTTGTAACTGAATTAACTAGTCAAATGACACTGTTTATGATGACTTAAACGGCTTTGTGAAATGGTAGACTGGTCTGCTCTGTTCCAGGTGGAACATGGTACTACACGGAGGAATATCGCGAAGGCCAAGGAGCGAGGATGTATGACAACCTTACAACCAATATCAGCAAAGAGATGATGTGTTTTAGTGATTTCCCATTTCCAAGGGACTCGCCTCCTTTCATGTCCTACACAAAGGTTTTTGACTACTTGAAAAAGTACTGCGATTCGTTTGGATTAACGAAACACATCAACTTCAACACCAAAGTGAGGCACATAAGGAAGTCATGTGACTATGACGTCAGAGGAAGTTGGGACGTTGAGACAGAAGACCCACATGGAGTGACGTGTCAAACGTTTGATTACGTCATGGTATGCTCTGGATTCTTTACAAAAGGCAGAATCCCCGATATCCCAGGAATGTCGTCTTTCACCGGAACCATTGACCACTCTCAGACCTTCAGGTCCGGTCAGAAATACACAGGACAAAAAGTTCTAGTGGTTGGTAAGTACTGTTCTTTTTAAAAAATATAAATTGTTTGGGTGACTAACACCTAAACAATTTGAACTGTTTTGGCATTTTAGACGTTGTTGAAACGTGCTAAACAAAGTGTTTACTTTCTTTAAAGATGGGTTTCCCATATTTTTTTCATTAACAACCCAAGTCACAAAACACTGTATGGGTTGAGCGGCAGGGGCGTGTCCACAACACTATTATCAGCTAAGATCAGTATTAGTCAATATTTCTTTATGACTGCTAAACACTTTCTAGAACCAAACACCTTAATAAAGCTGGGGACAGAGCGAGATCTTGTTCTCCATGAATCCTTTAAAGCTAAGTTATCTTCATTTACATCTTAGCGCTTTTGTTACGAGAGCGTTAAGGTAAAAGTTAAGATTTCTTAGCCTTACGAGGACTTTGGGGAATGGGGGCCAGTAACACATGGAAAAACAGTTATGATTTCCAATACTTAAATTATAATTGAAGGTTTTGTTTATTGCTTGTGCAGCTTCTGGGAAAGTTCTAGGTTTGTTAGGAACAGAACAGAGGTACTGTTAAACCTGTGCATGTGCTTTTGTATTTCTGTGTGCATTATATAATTTGTTTTTGTTTGTTTACTTGTTTATTCATATGGTTGGGGTATTCTACAGCAAACAACACAAACATCTGTTTACGTGTATGTTTGGTTCTGAGTCTTATTTTATGATTGGCAAGAAGGAGGTTGTTGTTTCATTTACTTTTTATTTGACTGAAATTACTTTATATCTCATCATTGCGCTTTTGGTTTATAGAAAAAAAATGAAAATGCACACTCAAAATTGATGCCTGCGCCTCGTTCGAATGTAACTTTTCACTTTCCTGGTATTACCCATGAATGATGTGCAGTATAGTGTTACAAAATGTTGGTATCAAATGTTTGAGCCCTTCAATAACATTGTTCATATCTGTACACACAAAGCTTGAAACTCCAGTAAACGATACTAAAACAATGTTAGGAACAAGGGATTACTACAAAACAAGCAGGCAGGCCATGGGCCAACATACTTGTCTTTCTGAAGTAACGTTCTGATTTTGTTATTTAAAAAGTGTGAAGTAAATGAATGTCATATATGCTACTATTTTATCTTCTAGGTAATTCGATTTCAGCAGCAAATATGGCTCCCATAATAGCAGATTATGCAGATCAGGTAATTTTGTCACTGAACGATTGTTTTCCTTTTAAAAATGCCATTATGTCACCCCTCACCCTTGTTTATATCTATGCTTTTGCCACCTGATCATGTGACCCTGTCTTGGTCGCAACCATAATTCGCGGGTTAGCTGATCGGATAATAACTCTTCAAAATGTTTTATCTCTTTCAATATTTGAAAGTGTTAAGTAGTTTTACTGAAGAGCAGCACGAGGAAAATAACTGATAACTTTATTAATACTGGTTTACCCCATGTAAGCTGTCAGTTGCAAGTCAAACATATCGGTTGCTTAAGCGGTCGCATAGATCTCCACCTTACGCACTTCAAGTGAACTGACTAAGTTTGGGAGTGAAGGTAAACCCTCACTAGAAAAAAATATGTAGAAATTATTCAGCAGTTTTCTATTGGTTTGATGAGATTTCCGCAGGAAATCTCATCAAACGAATAGAAAACCGCTAAATAATTCCTATACATTTTTTTCCAGTGCCCTGGGAGAGATAGCACTTGAAAGATTTTAATATGTTCCTAAAATAACTATACTTAGTAAATAGTAAACGACAATATTTTAAAACGAACGCACCATGATTGGATCCTAACAAACTTACAGGCGTTTTATAGGTTCTCACTTTTCTATCGAGTCATGCACTGTTTGAAAACATTGCACATTGACAAATAAGGAATTGATAAGCAACAATAACGCTATTTACTGACATAGTGTTGTGTAATGCCTACTAAAAGTGAGCGAACCCTTGACCTGTTTGTCTGTATCTTACCACTTGTATACGTCCTTTAACCATATGAAACATGCCAGCTAATCAGCATCAGTAACCTTGTTGAACATTTCAGGAGGGTGTATGATGGTGGTATCATATGAATATGATAATCAAGTACAGCCAGACCTCGTAAATGCAAACGTCGGTTATCCAATTTCCGCACCGTCCAAACAGACTCAAGCTTTAACTAATATATTTTACTACTGTAAACAGTAAAAAAATTGCGACCGTGATGTTTTTGTGAGTTTTGCGAATGAGGCTCACACGCAAAAGTATAAAGCGCAAAAATAAAAAGCTGAAAAAAGCATAAATAAGTGGTGGTTAACTAAGTTTATTCATGTCATCGAATGTAAGCAAACAAGTTACTCAATAAGCTAAAAACACAAATACACAGTAATCCTAATGGCAGTGTACACAAACCAATTATTGTCCCTCTAGCTAACTAGCTTCCTCATCCTCGGCGAGAAGTTGTCTATTGTTTGGTAATTAGGGGGTCATCTCAACACGGCAACTCGCAAAAATATCTTGACGCAGTAACGCCTAGGGTGTGCTATTCGCAATAATTTCACGACGCAAAAATTTCACTGTTTACAGTAATTTCAGCTAATGCTTTCTTAACATTTTTATTTTTAAACAAAACAACATAAACACTGATTTAAATAGTAATTTCTGAAATTTAGGTCGTTCTCAATTATCTCTAAATTGAATGTCGCCAAAGAGGTACACTTGGAAAGCACATAGAAAAAGCTAATACTTGTTAAAGTAAAATGTGTTTCATTAAAAAACTAAAACATTCTTCTTTATTTCTGTGTAAAAACAATTCTTACAATATTGAAATAATTGAATTGGTTAATTATTTTTTAGTGTCGCCAAATACTGGTATTTTACGTTATACGCCTATTAAGCAAGTGAAACAGTTAATTAATCCTGTTCTCAGTTGATAATTTATTAATATTTAATCTTCAAAACACAGTGATAAGTTCTTAAAATGAATATATTCAAACTATCTTCCGCTGTTTTAAAACTGTAACAGTATCATCAGTTCCCATAAAATAGTATGGTTAAGCATGTATATATTACGCTATGGTAAAACATGGGAATATAAACCTGAAACAGACGCAAAATCGCTCATGCTAATATTTCATTTGAAGTGGAAATATTGGCAATTTAATTTTAAACGAGATAAGTTAAAAGTTGGAATGTATACTACGTTATGTATGTTATGTTATGGTATAGCACGTGATGCAGATATTATGGGATGCTGATACATCATTTTATGTGGTACGTGGTTTGTTAAAAAAGTATAAACTGGAATTATATACCTTATAATTTTATTTTATTTGATAGTGATAACTTGGATGTTGGCGACATAGATTTTATCTAATTGTCCCTATTTTTTTAGAATGAGTGTACAGTGATTAGCAGGGTTAACACACTTTATTTTGTATAAACACTTTGTACAATGATTAAGGAAGTTAGCTAAAACACAGACGGTCGTTAGCAACCCTCGCTTTTTCGAAAGGCATCTCACACCATGTTAGACATGTGTGTTTATGTCCTTTTATCTTACTCAGAACAGCACTGCCGTCTGGATAAGTATAAGTCAAAATTTATACAGGGAAATTAATGTTATCTGTCTAATTAAGGATAGTTGTAAATATGAATATTTTTCTTTTATATTTCATTTCGTTAGAATTTTACATGGTAAAATTGGGGGCGTGGTAGCAAGTCCTGAGCGATCGTGTACTGGACTCGTGTCACATACCACAGGCACCTCAAGTACCCTGTTGTGAAACGGGTCAGCAGCAGACCTGGATACACATAGATCCGTGTTGGTATATATACTGATACCATAAATGATCTTAGGTATTGGGCTAACCCGGCACTAGATTGGGTAGCTACACTTGGGAAAAAATACAGCAAATGTTGCAGATTTTCCTGTTGCTCGATCGCGCATGGCCGTATGGATGTCGCAGCTCGGCTTAAATCGTGTTATAAATTGGCAAGGCAAAAATTTATAACATGATTTGAGCCAAGCTGAAAAGTCGTGTTTAGTCTATGATTAAATTTTGGTCTATTATATCAGATAGAATAACATGTCAGTGAGTAATGACCATGTAATGAACTTAAAACAAAGTTTGTAACTTGTCTCAACAGATCCCACTTGTTTCACAATGTCTGTTGAGAATTAGTCTGGAACAAACAAGTTTCGAATGACAATAAAGCTATGCTTCTTGGTGCTATGTTTAAGTACATAAATTCTCCTACAGTGCCCTTTGATTCCTTGATTACACTAAAAATAAATACCGGTACTAGTACAGTTACTATACTTGGTTTGTTCTTTGTGCGTAGGAACAACAGCTTTTTATTCTGTCTGACCTATGATAAATTCATCTTTGCAAATACTTTTAGATGGAAACAATTTTCAAGGTAAACTATCCACACAAAAATCAATCTTTGATTTCAAATAAGGATTTACCAGGTAAAAAAAAAAACTATTATAAGTTTCATCATCCACTTCATTTTGATGCTGTTTGTTTTTGTAGTTGTGTTTTTTTGTTTTTTTGTGAGTGTGTATGTGTGCGTTTGTGCGTGCGTGTGTTGTTTTAATTTGCCTCTCATTTTTAATGTTTCAGTCTACCATTGGATAGAGGTTAACTTTCGATTGAGTGCAATGGGTCTTGGTCGAGCCAAGCATGTTGACAAACTCAATGAGGATATGGCTATTGAACTTGGAGCTGAAATGCTGGGGGAATTTATTATTTTTACTGTTGCTGTGGCGACTCTAATGTATGAATACAATAGATCATCTGTTAAAGAAGAACTTAAAGAAGAGAGGGAGAAACAAAAATTGTTATCACTGGAAAGCAAAATACAAGATCTTGGGCTGGTTACAGCAAGACAAGATACACAGATACGAGAACTAGAGAGAACAGTTGGTGATTTGAACAGTAGAAATGTAAGTCTGACTGCACGCTTGTTTGGAACAGGCAAATCGGAGAAAAGTTGATTAATTTTAGTCCATGTGTGTTTTGGCGACCTGTCTGACAACATTAATTTCTATATTTGAACTATACCTTCTTTGAAGTAGTTTTAGAAGAAAGAAATTCAGCAAATATGTTTGACTTCTTATATATACAATGGAAATTAATTAAGCAACACCTAATACATTCATCTATGATTCTTTGAATTAAGAAAATAAAGCATTTTTTAAATGATTTTTTTAACATTTGGCATCTTACTGTACACCATGATTTAAATGTGGAGATATTCAGTGCACAATGCACATAAAATGTCATAGCCTCAACATTGTTGAAATCAAGTTTGTGCTATTCAAGTTTGTGAACCTCATTACTTACTCATCCTTAAGAGGGCTGTTGTTCCACATATTGATTATCATCCTTTCGCCACAAGACCCATCTTTATGGATGACAATACCAGAGGATGTGCTGACACCCAGTTCTTGCAACAAAATACCATTTCATGGTCTCAGCAGTTCAGGGGTGTATGATAGCTTCTGGTTGGTTCTGTCAACTCTGTCTATATACTTATCATAGGTAACAATGACATTTGGCTTCTTTATAGGCTTGCCCGTTACTTGACATTTTTTACCTGTTAGCATGCCGGACCAAGAGGTTGGGGTTCGAATCCCGTTCAGGGGGCTCGGCGTCATTCTGTGTGTTGGAAACATTTCAACACAGTAAGGACAGATTGCAATGCTATGTAACACAGTGACACTCTTAGTTTGCAAGTATTAGCCGAAGTTCGCAGGTTTCAATGCATCACATAACCACAATGGTGATGCAGGGTTTCCTCCTGTCGTAAACCCTGCCGCCATGATATAACTGGAAAAAAAATTGAAAACGACATTTAACCATAACTTACTCACTCCCTTATGCAACTTTCTCCCTCATCTCTGGTGGACAACCCTTTTAATTTATTAGCAGAGTCCTGGTCCATGATGTCGAAGATGTTCAATGTTCCCATTTGGGGCCAGTTGTTGAAGACAGCTCTCAATGTCATCTGATTTGATGCTCCTGCTTGCAGAGATCACCCTGGGAAAAATTGTCTATGGGAGAAAATCCTATTAAAAGGTTACTGATAAAATAATACTAAAATATCATACACAATCAAATGTCGAGCTTTAAATGTTCACAGTAAAATGTAACAATAATTTTTAAAAATGATAAAAACTTGTTGAATACTTGCTTCATCGACCAGTAATCCAGCACTTACTCACAACAGAACTGGATCTGAAATCAGTTGGTTTTGACCTTTTTAATGTCAATCCTTAGTGATCTAGCCAATCACTAAAGTTCTTTAACAGATGAAAGCAATCTGCTTCCTAAAATAAATTATTTGAACATTTTTTTGTAGATTGAAAAAAACATGACACAAATAAATATTTAAAGTTTAACATTACAACTTTTGGGGGTGAAGTATTGTTTTTGTTCACAGTGTGTGACAACGTGGTTTCTTCGAGTCGCGGGCGCACTTGATTCACAACTGATGTACTGACTGTTTATACACGCTTTCGCTTCTCAATCCCCATTTGCTTTGCTTTGCCCAGAATGTCTTCTGTCATTGGGTTTTGTAAATTGTTCATTGGCCAGTAGATGTACGGAATGTGCCAATTTAACAGAAAGTGAATTTAGTTTGTACACTAAGGCGCTTGCAAGGCGCGCTTTGGACAGAAAGTATTAAAGAGGAACATTGCTGAGTCTTCCATCTCCAGTGATGTTTTAATGGTTACGGTTTCAGCTAACGAATATCTCAGTGATAATGGTTCCGACTCTCCTTATCCTTCTCACAAGTTGGAGTCGGAGGATTCAGATTTCACCACACGTAGACGCAATCAAAAAATTCCGATCTCGCCCATTCATGTCTCGTCTGACTGCATAACCCCTGCTCAACTCCCACTACCTGTGTCTAAGGATAAGTCGATCGTCATGTCCCCGGCTGATCCTCCAGTGCCTGCCGTTCCTGTCATTCCTGTACCTACTGTTGCTGCATCCGATGCTGTCGATTGTTCCCGAAAGGGTTCGATGTCAAGATCCTGTGATCGTTCCCATTCTCGATCGCCGAACTATCGTTCTCGCTATCGTTCTGAGAAGGTTTGATCCCGTTCCCGCTCAAGATCTCGATCTCCTTCCCGAGCTCTTTCCGGCTCTAGCGATGGTAATGACTTCTCCCGCTCTCGTTCAAGATCCTGTCACTCTAGTACAGTGACTTCCCCGAGTCTCCCGCCTACTTCGACACCTATGCCTGCTCCGTTGTCTACTCCCTCCGCAGCTGAGCTCTTTGTGGAGTTTAAACAATTCTTTGCGATGCGCCATCAGCGTGAAACTCCTGCGCAGAAGGTTGGGGGTTCAGATTCGGTTCCTCCTCCTATCGACCCGCCTGCTGCTCCTTCGGTGCCTCCCGCTCCTTCTGTTTCATCAACGCCTAATGCTTCCGTGATTGACAGTCCCCCTAGAGTAATTCGCGATAGCGAAGTGTTCGCCTTCATGATGCGCTGTGCAGTCAGAAATTCTGCGTGGGTGATTTTTCATCTTCATTCCAACTCCCGCCGCCAACCAGTTACTCTTAACTGGTGAATGATATGGATACCTCCTTCGCTCACCGGGTCTCGTCTACCACTTTTTGTCGGCAGCAGGTGCGCCTGAAATATCCGTTTTACGACGTTCCCTACATGGCCCCTATCCAGAAGGATCTAGACTGGGAGATCTTGTTACAGAGTAAATTACAGTCATACAAGGTCGAGGACAAGACAGTCTCGGCACTTAACGATATGGCTCATCATATGCTGCTCCCTTTGGGGATGCTGTCCCATTTGCAAGAGTGTGCAACAACGACTCTTTCCATACAATTTGACCTTGCAGAGGATGATCACTTCCTTCTGGCCATGTTTTCCTCTAGGTACCTCTCAGTGCAACTAACCTTGTGTCGCCGACAAGACATTTTATCTAATGAGGACCTCCCGGAGCGACACCATCAGTCGCATCTCAGGTCCCTTCTCAGGGGATGGTGGTCGGCACCTAAACTGTTCAATGGCCAGCTCCCATCGGTGTTGGACAAAGTGTCCTCCGAGTGCCAACGGCGGTGCAGAACCAGAAACAGCAGCAGAAAGTGCCATGGCAAACCGGGATCACTTCAAGCATCCTGCGGTACAACGCCTCTTTGCGCAACCAGAAACAAGACCTCTTCTCCTTCAAGACAGGTCTCATTCTCCAAGAAGAGGTGTGGCAAGCCTTTCCCCAAAGGTGGGGGAAAGAAGTGAAGAGACGGCGACATTGCCATCCCCCTACCTCCAGGATGTTCCCTTACCGGGTGTCCCCGTGGGGGGTCATTGAGGCGTTTTTTTACCCGAATGGCTGCTCGACCAGGGGTACGCCCCCGACTTTGTCAACGTTACCGCCGCTGTGAACCCAAGCGAGACGACACCCACACATCCCTGCTGACGGAGGCGATCGACATTCTAATCAGAAAATCGGCTGTAGAATGTCTTGGGATGTCAGTGATGACTCGAGGTCTCTACTCGCACGGTTCGTCGTCCCAAAGAAAGACTGCGCCAACATGAGGTTGATTTTCAACATCAAACGCCTCAAGGCTAAGTATCTGCCACGTCTAGACTCGTTCTCGATGGTCTCCCTTGCCTCGCTACGGAGACTCGTCCGTCAATCTCCAAGATGCGTACCTTCACATTCCCGTCCATCCATCCATCCAAATTGCCAGAAGTACCTTCGGTTTGTATACTGAGGACTTCACTACCAGTGGGCGGTCCTACCATTTGGCATTTCCCCGACCCCGTTAATATTTTCACAGGTTATGAAAGCGGTCGTGGACTTCTTTCATCGCCAGGCTCTCAGGATCGTCTTTTATCTGACGACGGGTTGTTAGCTCACCAGACCCAGACAGGACTTTTGTCCCATCTCCATGTCGCTCTCGGTCTCCTTTTTCCATTCGGCCAAGTCCGAGTTGCTTCGGCTACGGATTGACAGTATATCGGGATCCGGTTTTAGACCGAGTTGAACCTTCTTCAGGTTCCTGGCGACAGTTGGTAAAAGATCCGGCGCGACGTTCCGTCTCTTTCGCGAGAACCAGCCACAGTACTGTATTGGCAGAAAGCGCTAAATCTGCTCACGTCAGCGCAGGATCTCACTCTTCGCAGTCGTCTTCAACTCCGCCCACTTCAGCAATTTCTACGCCAGCACTTTCTTCATTCGACGAGGGTGTTGGTGTTACCACACCATCTACGTTGGTACCTCTAGTGGTGAACTCGCCAATCGAACGTCTTAGGGGGCATCTCCTTAAGTGAGCCTCCCTTCGACCTACACCTCTTCATAGATGCGACGACGGAGGGGTGGGGTGCCCACTTTAGGGACCTTCAAGTTGCCGACCAGTGGTCGATGTTCAAGTCTCGTCTTCATATCAACGTCCTCGAGTTCGAGGCTGTGTTTCGTGCGATTCGACATTAGGCGGATCTTCTTCACCGTTTGGTGATTGCGTCGGACAACACAACGGTGATCCACCCGGTCACAGCCACTTCTGGACAGGACGTAGATTTAACAAAACATGACACAAATAAATAACATTCCGGGGGCGAAAAATGTCATCGCATCTCTTCTCGTCCCTCTCTTCTCGTCCCTCCCCCTCCCCATCCCTCCCCCTCCCCGACGGAGTGGTTCCTGTGCGACAGGGCATTCGATTTCGTGACGGACCACCTCGCCGGACCGCCGGACTATGGCCCAAACCTTGTAGGACTTTCATAGCATCCCCACTGACATACTGGCGTAATTGAAGCAGTTTATATTCAGGTGTGGCTGGTGCTTTATCGACGCAAGCTGTGAATGCTGCTTTCCAGCCTTGGTAGGATTTTGGATCACCCGAAAATACAGGGATGGATACACGCTTTAATTGTTTCCACATATCTTTCCCCAAATCATAGCTACCAGAATCTGTAACTGTACATGTGTGTGGGGTGGAAGAATAATGAACCTGATTTTGTGCTGGCAACACAAGATTCTGAACCAATTCGATGGGATGTGTTTGAGATTTATCTATCTCATCTTTAACAGAAGGGCTAAAGTGAGTTTTCTTATGTGTAAACTCAGTTTTGTACAAGTTTGTTAATCCCGTTCTAACACTGCCGAAAAAGCTTGCATCTGACCTATTCAGTAAATATTGTTGTGCTCTTTCTTGCATTGCGGAACCAACTAACTCAATTTCAGTAACTTCATCCGTTACTTTAACCACACTTTCATGATCACCAACAGCTTCCAAACTAACTGACAATGCAACAATTACCTCTATTGCTTTAAACTAACAGTCATTCACTTTGTCAAAAGCATCTCTGACATCAATCCGAGCTGAGAGATCGTCACAGTCAATAAGCCTTTCCAAACTATTTTTTGCTTTAGTAAAAGCCGACTTTGCAATTGCCTTTTTCTGTTTAAGTTTATCTATTTTTGCCAAGTGATTCGTTTTTCCGTGTTCTGGCTTTGATACATCTGACATGGACATATTGATAGAATTTAAAGCAAATATTTACAAATACATACACAAATATTTCAAGCTACAAACTGCACCGCATTGTTTCACTGTTTGATGCTTTATTTACAACAAACTTTGCAAGAACCCAATGTTTTGTGTTTTTACATTAAGTACAAAATAACTGATATTTTCAAAATAATTAAAATAAACCACGCTCTGCTACTATTTTGTTCAGTAGGGTTTTCACCCCAAAACAACACAACCAAATTGATTTTCTATTTTTTATTACAAAATATACAATTGTCCTATTATGACAATTAGTGGGTCCAAATATGACCGCTTTGTGGTTCAATTATAACCGTGGTTCTTATATGACGCATGTTTTTCGATTGTGAATCCGCAAAGCAGGCGCGTCCGGGCGAATGTTTCCAGTCAAGAACATTTTGATAGTATGTCCGGAAACATCTCCTGAACAGGCCGTATCTCTAATCTAAACATATAAATATAAATAAATATTCCAATTCTACAATATTATTACCAAAGGACGGTTTACATTGTATAAATGAGTGTTTAAAAAGTTGCCATCGGTTATTCCCACCATATACACCTTTTTAGTACCACTGGCACTGCTGACTATATAGTTAATTCCAAGTAGAAGACATGAATTTTTTTATCACTTTCGCCAAATCGAGTAATTGCTGCGACAAATGCAGTGTCACGTGATCAGCTGTCAACATAAAAAAACGTCAAGGATGTACAATTTTAAAGCGACTTTAAAATTTCTTGTTGTCAATAACAGCAATGGACAGATACTCAGACTTTCTCCAATACATATTAATTTGAGACATAACAAATGATTATGTATTGTGCTGTCTATCACAAAAATGTTAAAGAGAACTGTCTTTTTGTGTTTTCTTATACACTGATGTTTTCTTATATTCAAGATATAACGTTAAAGAAAAAACACGCTGTATCATCGCTGTAGGCATATTTATTACAATACTTACTTCTAATATTATGAGTTTATTTCAATTTGCCCATATAGCCAGAATATCCAAACACACTTTGAACCAACCTTCGCGAGGTGTTTCCGTTTAAACAAACAAAATATTCGGTGGTGTTTATCACGTTGGGCTTCCAAATAAGGAGAGCGCCCATGGTGACGCCATGACAACACCAAATGATGTCATGTAAACGTCACTAGCGAAGCCAGACTGAGATCTCATCACTTATCTCTCCTGGCTCGCTGAGTTCACACGCGTGCTCGCCAGTTCTGCCTTTTTAGCTACATACTTTGAATAAATATTCTTTGCTTGCTACCTGTAGTCAATCATGTCTACTGTATCTGCTCCGTGTCCAGGTCTGACTGGGAATTGTGGGTGCAGGCCCTGGGTGTGGTCGCCAGCCCCTCACATGTGCAGGCGCCACATCAGGAGGACTGCTCTCTTTGGGTGCAGGTGTCTAGGGTGTTGATCTCCCTGTCATCCCCCACTTGATCTCGTAGTGGACCACTCCACCCTACTGGCGCAGCTTCAGCAGCAGCAGGTTTTCCTGTCCCAGTAATGAGCCGGGCTCAGTCAGCGACTGGGGGTTTGCTACCTTTGTCCTTTGGTCCTATCTCTGTAGCCACCCCCGCCCCTCCCTCCTCCTCGGAGTCCATGTCGTTGGACGGGTCAGGGGTGTCTTTTGCCGCCTCACTGAACCTCAAGCGAGGAAATTATTTTCCCGGCGGTCAGTGGGCTGCCTGCACCGACTGTTGGGTCCCACCAGGTGGCCAGGGCACTTTATGTGCTCTGCCAGGCTCTATCTCTGGGGGAGGAGCAACAGAGGTCCAACATTAGGTGAGAAGCGCGCAACTGTCTGCTCCTTTCTCGCCAGGACGCTGCCTTGGCCCATTGTCAATACGATGAGGGCACCAGGCAGGAGCTCAGCAGACCCCCATCCACAACTGGCAGCTCTTCAAGCAAAACCTTCCTGAACGAATGCAGCGCCTTGCCGACAGGCAGAAGGAAAATGCTCTTAACACTAAGCAGGCATCCTCCCGACCCCGTTTAGTCGCTCACCAGGGAGGTCGGGCTAACAGGGCACCCCAGTCAGCCAGTCCCTCAGGCCCCAAAAAGGCCAAGGGGATCAAGTACCGCAGGAAAAAGTGCCCGTGGCACAGCCTTTGAAACATCACTGAGGCAAGGGTTGATCCGGATACCGTCGCGGCCCCCAGGAGGGCTACGGCGGTCAGAAGGGCCGTCAGCAGCAGGCCTGACCGCCCTGTTCTACAAGCCGACTCCCATTCAGAGGTCGAACGGGGTCGGTCAGGGCCACAAGCCTACAGGTCCGAGGGAGACTACCCATTAGCTGGACGGCTGGCGCAGTACGTCCATGCTTGGGAGGAGACCCAAGGGTGGTCCACTCAGTCGTAAGGGACGACTATTGCCTGCAGTTTATCCGTACTCGCCACTACTGTACCGTCCCCCCTCAGAGGGCCCCCCTCCCCAGACACCAGTCCCTGGCCCTGGGTTTTACTCCAGACTCTTCCTGGTTGCCAAAAGGAATGGGGAATCGAGACCCATTCTGGACCTGTCAAACTTTAGTAACAAGTTCACTCAGGTGTTGGCCTTCAAAATGGAAACTCTAGACTCCATTCGGGCGTCCCTGAGACCGGGAGATTGGACCATCTCTATAGATCTGATCGGACAGATGCCTATCTCCACGTTCCCATTCACAAATCTTACAGAAAATACCTTAGGTTTGTGTTTCAGGGTTAGACGTTCGAGTTCAGAGCTCTACCTTTGGGCTATCGGCGGCCCCATATGTCTTCACGAGGGTGATGAAGGCAGTTGTGGCCAGGATCCATTCTCTGGGGATGCGTTTTTACGCCTACCTGGACGACTCACTGGGTCTCGCTACGTCTGAGACACTTTGTGCGGACCAGGGTCGCAGGATTCTCGATCTCAAGGCTTGGCTTTATAGTCAGCCAGCAGTTCAACTTTCTAGGAGTGAGATTCGATCTGGTGGCTCTCTTAGTAGCCCCTGCCGATCATCGTCTAGAAGCCTTTGTCGCATTGGCACACAAGTTGTGCCTTCAGACTTGTGCCTCACCTCGTCAGATACAATCTCTATTGGAGATGATAGAGTCCTTCTCCAAAATCCTCCCGTGGACCAAGCTAGCCAAATGCGAACTGCAATTGGTTCTGGCAACCAAATGAGACCACGAGAATTGGGACCTCTGTATCCCTATGGGGGACTGGTTCAATCTTTCTGTGGTCCAATGGCTTTCTCCATCCTTTCTTCAGCAGACAATGCTGTTACATCTGCCGATGCTGACTTACCGGGTAGTCTCTGTTCACAGATGCGTGTGAGAGTGAGAGTGAGGAGCCCATCTGAGACCCCATCAGGCCAGCGGCCTGTGGGAATCCGACCTCCTTCACCTTCATATAAATTGTTGGAAATAAAGGTGGTGAGCAAGGCTATAGATGCCTTCGCTCCCCACTTAGGGAACAGATAACTCTGCTACCGACAACACCACTGTCGCTGTGTATGTAAACAAGGAGGGGAGATGCACTCCTCCGACTTGTGTAGGAGGACCATTGCTATGCTTTTTAAAATCAGGGAGTTAGGCAGTCACCTGGTTGCCCAGCACATACAGGGAAAGATGAATGTGTTAGCCTATGCCCTCAGCAGGAAGGCTTGCCGTTAATGGCTGTAATATTGCCCAAACGGCGCTAAACAATAAATAACCCACTAACTCACTAACTCACTCACTCAGCAGGAAGGGCAAGGTGGTACAAACAGAATGGACTCTTCACATGGGGACAGTCAAAGGACTGTTTTCCATGTGGAAAACTCCCCACCTTGACGTTTTTGCTCCCAGGCTCAATCACCGACTTCCCCTGCTATTTGTCACCGGTCCCAGACCCTCTAGTGTGGGCCCACGATGCTCTCACGTTAGATTGGACGGGCCTAGTCGCTTATGCCTTCCCCCCACCACCGATCCTGTCTCGAGTTTTATGGGCATCTCTGGAGCTCATTCTCATAGCTAAAAGGTGGCCATCCCAATCGTTGTTTCCCCTCTTACTGGAACTCTGCCAAGGAAACAAGACCTGCTGACGCAGCTGCACTTGCGCCTGTGTCACGCCTGTGTCACGCCACCCCCGGGGGTCCTAGACCTATACGCCTGGAGAGTATCAAACAATCTCTCAGGGTGCAGGTTTTTTCTGAATCGGTTGCCACCTGAGTATCTTCAGCCTGGCCCAGCTCCACTGAACGAGTTTATCAGTCGCACTGGAAACACTGGGTGGATTGGGCGGAGCCAAGGCAAGTGGATCCCATTCACCCAATGGTGAAAGATCTAGCCGAGTTTTTAGTACAGCTTCAGTCTGAACGACAACTCACGGCGCGCACTGTCAAAACTTACCGTTCCGCTATTTGTACTACAATGAGACAAAGCGGCGGGGTTGACTTTTCCGGTGATCCCATTCTAAAAGAATTAATGATCTCCCTGTCAGCGTCCCCTATTCAGAGACCCCGCGTCCCTGATTGGGATATTTTCTTAGTACTCAAGGCCCTGGGTTCGAATCCCTTTGAGCCTATGAGTACGGCAGAAGTGAAGCTCGTCTCCTTCAAGACAGCATTCCTTCTCGCTCTCGCCTCCTCTAGTAGGAGAAGTGAGTTACATGCAATAGCATTCAACTCTTTGCGCTGGCAGGAGGACCTAGTTAGTTTTGAAACTTTACCTGAGTTTCGCGCTAAAACCCAGAGACCTCATGAGATTTTGAGACCACTGTTTCGTGCCTACTTTCGGATGACCAGGGTTTCATTTCAGGTATATTAGCTTCTCACAATCTCGCGTACAGCCATATTTTTCTAAAAATAAAATGTCATGCTTTAAAATGTTGTTAATCAAGGTAAGTATTTGGTGAGAAGTTGAAAAATACCGATTTTTAACACTTTTGATAATTGTACGATCGGTTGTAGGAAGAACATTTATCGATGAACACGTGTTCCAAAATGAGTATAAATTCAACGAGTTATTTAGATGTATACAACATACCAATTCTCAGTAATGATCATTATTCAATGTAAAATATCTTAAAGTGACTGCTTGACTTTTACTTCATTCAAAATAATAGTTTTTTCCCCACTTTTTTAGCATTGTTTTAACTTGAAGCGATACCGTGACACCGGCGTCTCCAAAATGGCGGTCTGTCATGTTTACAAAATTGAATTGACTGTAGATAAAAAAAATTACAAGTTGTGTACGCTTATTATTGTTTATTATCAGTAATTTTATACACAAACGCACACTTTAAAAAAATATATATGGGTGTACAGGTACACACGTGTAAATTATTAATAAAATCTGGTTTACAACAGATTCTCCCTGAAGATTTCATTGAACATAGTTGGTAAAACTCATAGGCATTTTTTTTAATTATAA